>PVIW01000043.1:39726-242704 GCA_004026585.1 Noctilio leporinus | reverse complement strand
CTGCCTCTCTGCCTCTCTCCCTTCCCCTGTCTCTGAAAATAATAAATTAAAAAAAAAAAAAAAAAAAAAAAGGTGGTGAAAGTACTCACCAAAAATTCAGATTTGTCTGAATTTTTACTAATTATTCTAGTTTGTTTCCCTAAAATTTCCAGGGAAAAATTACATGTAACATTTAGAACTGGATAGGAAAAAAATGTTTTAATACCTTCCTTTAATTCTACCCCACACATCCCTCTCTACAAAACCTAAGTTGTACCCTTTTTTCCTAAAAATAAAGATACAGAATTTAAAAAGTCACCAAGAGTAAGAATGCAAAAACAGTACAGCCATATTGTAATATGGAAAACAGTTTCTTAGTTCTCAAAAGGTTAGGTTAAGCCCCGGCTGGTAGCACAGTGGATAAGGTGCCAGCCTGCAAACCTAAAGGTCGCAGGTTCGATTCCCCAGCCAGAGCACATAACCAGGTTGCAAACCAGGTCTCCAGTCAGGTCTGTGGCTAGGGGCAGGTGAAAGGTAACCACACATTGATGTCTCTCTCCCTCTCTGCCTCTCTCCCTTCCCCTCTATCTAAAAAATAATGAAGTAAAATCTTAAAAAAAAAAAAAAAAAAGGTTAGGTTAAACAGTTACCTTAAGATATAGCAATTCCACCTCTATGTATATACCCAAGAGAACTGAAAACATACTCACACAAACACTTGTGCACACACCCAAACTAGTATTCATAATGGTTAAAAAGTGAAAATAGCCCTGGCTGGTGGCACAATGGATAAGGCACCAGCCTGCGAACTCAAAGGTCACTGGTTCGATTCCCAGCCAGGGCAACACAACCAGGTTGCCAGCCAGGACTCCAGCCAGATCCGTAGTTGGAGGCAGGTGAAAGGCAACCATATACTGATGTCTCTCTCTCTCTCTCTCCCTTTCCCTCTCTCTGAAAAATAATAAATAAAATCTTTCTAAAAAAGTGAAAATAACCCATATGTTTATTAACAGATGAATAGATATGCAAAATATGGTATATATGTAAAATGGAATATTATTTAGCCATAAAAAAAAAGAATAAAGTATTGATGCATGCTACAGCATGGATAAATCTTGAAGACACCATTTTAAGTGAAAGAAGCCAGATACAAAATGTCACATATTGTATGATTCCATTTATTAGAAGTGTCAGAATAGGTAAATACATAGAGACAGAAAATAGGTTAGTCTCTGATGGGGTCTTGGGGGAAGTGAAACAAGGCAGAGAAAAGAAAGGAAGAAGGAAGCAAAAGAAGAAAATTAAGTTGGTTTCACATGGTTTGATTTGAATAGAAACCTATTAATCACTTTCTTAACAAAAATAGAGAAAACATAATATATTGCAGGTAATAAATAATAAATAATTTAAATTTTCATCAGATACATTAACCAGAAAGCAAGCCAGGTTGACTGCTTTAATTAACTTTTCCTCAACCCCCCTTTTAATAGCTCTTAAGTAGCTGACTCTGCTGTAATAAACTCAAGATTCAAGAGATTCATGATGTAGGGAAAAATGCTAAGACAATGGGGATTTTACCCTAATTAATAAAAATACATATTTAACCCACATTTTATCACACATAAAGCAAAAAACAAAATTAGCCATTAAGTCCTAGTTTAACTTGTAAAAGATACATTTAGTATTTCAGTGAGATTCTTGTTTCATTACACATACTCAGGGATAAAACACAGTGTCTCAAATTAGATTAGAATAAAAAATATAGCAAGACTGTGTAATGGAGTAACAGGAATAACTGTGTAATAGGAATAGTTTTAAGTAACTATTATCCAATTGTTCTTGCATTCCTATGAAGCCTGAAAATATTTAATAGCCAAGAAATAAATTTCTTTTACTGCCATAATTTTCTGGCTTATAAATAACACTACTGAAATGTCCTTTCTTCCCTCCTTCCATCCCTCATTTTTTTGTAAAGAAAGGGAAAACACATAAGACTGCTGTGAGTTCCTAACATAATAACTGAAGCCAAAAAATTAGGACCAGAAAGAAAAAAATCCACTGAAATTGTTTATAATAAAGGAAAAAGCTCTTATCTAATTTAAAATATTCCAGCCAATAAAAAGAGAGGTCCGGCCTGCGAACCCAAAGGTCGCAGGTTCAATTCCCCAGCCAGGGCACATAACAAGGCTGCAAACCAGGTCTCCAGCCAGGTCTGTGGCTGGAGGCAGGTGAAAAGCAACCATACATTGAAACAAACAAACAAATAAATAGAGGTTTTGCCTGTTTTAATTATGGAATACTAAAAGCAACAGATCTATATTCTAAGGTTTTTAAAATGTAGGCACATAAAAACACCACTGAGAAGCTAAGTACTTTGAATAAAAAGAGAAAGCAAACTGGTTCAAGAAAAAAGAAGATGTAACATTAAGTGTTGAGTATTAACTAGGAAAAGGACATGGTGTCACGACAAAATTTCTAATGCTACAGTTTCACAATTCTAGGTCAATGATTAGCAACCTTATCACCAAAAAAGGACAAATCCTTTCAACAATTACCTTCTTTCAGGGTCTTTTTAAATAGTAAAAGATTTTTATCTATAAATCTAAATAAATGCCCAAATATTATTAAACAAAGATATGTAATAAAAAATAGAGTGATAGAATAACTTACATCAGGTTTTATGAAATAGTGAAAATAGTTTGACTCCTCACATGTGGAACCCTAAAAGGTTGGGAATCAATTTGCTCATTTTACAAGCAAGTAAAAATGGAAGGCTAGGAAGGTTAAATGGTAAATTCCTATAAAAATGGTAAGGTTCAAAAATCCAACATGTGCCCTGGCTGGTGTGGTTCAGTGGAATGAGTGCTGGTCTGTGAACCAAGAAGATGCTGGTCCATTCCCAGTCAGGGTACATGCCTGAAATGCAGGCTAGGTCCCCATTTGGGGGCATGAGAGGCAGCCACACATTGATGTTTCTCTCCTTCTCTTTCTCCCTCCCTTTACTTCTCTCTAAAAAATAAATAAATCTTTAAAAAAAAACACACAGCCCTGACTGGTAGCAGAGTGGATAAGGCACCGGCCTGTGAACCCCAAAGGTCACTGGTTCGATTTCCAGCCAGAGCACATACCACGTTTTAAGCCAGGTCTCCAGCCAGATCCATAGCTGGAGGCAGGTGAAAGGCAACCATACATTTATGTTTCTCTTCCTCTCTGCCTCTCTCCATTCCTCTCTCTCTCTGGAAATAATAAATAAAATCTTAAAAAAAAAAAAAAAAATTGAACATGTAATTGGTAGGTAACAGAAATAATATCCACATTTTAGTAGTAATCATTATGCTTTGTTTGTTTTGCTTCTATAGCATTTGTTTTGGGCACTAAAAGTTCACAGTCACTACTGTATCTCACTTAAAAATGACCATCTTAGTTGACCATTGAATATTTTTGTGAGATGTGAGTGGGTAGAGATAGGTATATAAGCTGAACTCACCCATGTATTACTTAGTTTCTCATGTGCTCTAGTGTCTGAGGATTGCAGTTTACAAAACAATCTGCCATGAAAAGAGCAGCAAAATAAAGAAGAATGATACTATCTAGGACACGTGCCAAGTTTTATTTCTGTTAATCATGTCTTCATAGTACTTATCACTTCCTGACCTGGCAAAATGTCAGTGTAAAGAGTGAATTTGTACCTACTCTGTGATGACATCAAGAAACATTAAGTCATTAATCACAGCTCCCAAGTTTTTAATAGTAGAAAGCCTAAAATTGTTTCTGAAAAGTAACCAAGTCTAAGATACCATTTTTCAAACTGAGAGTTATATATAATCCAATAAGGGGTCATGGAAGCAATTTAGTGGATCGTAAATCAGGATTTTAAAAATCAAACAAATAATATAAAAATAAATTACAAGTAGTAAGGATAAGTATTATTTTACGAAAAGTTAAATAAATTACATACACATATACAGAAGCATACATACACAGAACATATATATATCTATGTATAACTCAAAATATAAAAGGTATGTATCCGTTGCTAAGAATAGATATTTTTTTGTGAACTAAGAAGCATTATCTATTCTTTTTTTTTTTTAAGATTTTATTTCATTATTTCTAGAAAGAGGGGAAGGGAGAGAGGCAGAGAGGGAGAGAGACATCAATGTATGGTTGGTTGCCTTTCACCTGACGCCAGCTGCAGATCTGACTGGAGACCTGGTTTGCAACCTTGTTATGTGTCCTGGCTGGGGAATCGAACATGAATTCTTTGGGTTCGCAGGCCGGCACCTTACCCACTGTGCTACCAGCCAGGGTGCATTATCTATTCTTTGTGATCTAAATTTCTGAGTTGGACTCAGAAATCCTTTCCTAAAAAATTATAAAAAAGAAAATGCTAATAAACTTGACCTCATTTGTTTTTCATTTATAGCCTTAGATCATATACAGTGGCCTTTTCTCAGTCTCAATGCTCTGTACACTGTAAATGCCTTCCTCTTTTAGTCTCCTCTTTCTCAGTCTACATTGTATGGCTGTCTACACTTCCAGTTCCTCTTTATCCTACCTCCTAATTATGGAAATTATCTTTGTCCTTGAAAATTGCCTTCCTTTCTGTCCACGTTTTTTGCTTGCTGAAAATTTATCCATTTGCATGGTTTCAAAAATTTAAATTTTTCTCTGCTTTCTAGGTCCTTATAATGTAGTGAGAAGTACTTTTATATGTCATGTCCTTTAATTGCCTTGTGCCTTTGTATATACTGTCCAGCCATCAATGAAAGATGAGGAGGAGATTAAGATATCTGCTTCCCTTTTTATTTGTTTAGTTTTTATTTGAAGAGAGTGACTAGCTAAGGAAACTAAACCAGTAAAGGGGGAAGTTAACAATGCATTTATTCAGTCATTCTTAGAGGAGATAATTACAGGAGCAAGGTCTCAAAGAATTGAAATTCAATCGGTAGTTGTAGAAATTTGCCATGGGCTGATGAGGGCCATCTTATCTGCAAAGACTGCAGGAAAATTAGTAAGGGTAAGAATGTCTATAGATATTTGGGGGGAGGAAGTGGCATAGATCTGCCTAACTATTACTCACCAACAGGAGTGAAGGCCTTTATTTTTATTTGAAAAGCAGCAGGCTAATGAACATGATGGGGAAGATAGTAGGGTTACAGAACTCAAGAGAATGGTGTAGAGCTTAGAAGAGCACATTGAAGCATGGAAAAGGGCTTGATCAGGACCCAAAGGCAATTTTGAGGACACAGTTAAGAATGCAACAATGAATTTACAGTGGTTCAAATTTGTTCTGCTATATGATTTTTTCCCAGTTGTCCTAAGCAGCTCATGAGTACGAAGAAGGTAAATGGCTTGATCAGTCCACAATTGGAGTTTCTCAATAGGCAAAAACATTACAAAGCAGAAAAGATAGAGGGATTAAAAGTACAAGGGACAAAAGTGGTTAAAATGACTGCTGGGGATGAAAGTAACTCTGGGAGGGGCCTAGTCAACTAGATTACAAAGAGTGAGTCAAGGAACCTGAGCTTTGTGAGAAAAAACCAGGTGTTAAAAAAGTAGAGAAGTGAACATATTACTACAAAATTTAAAAGAGTAAAACATAAATAAATAGAAGTACTAATATTTTCCTCCCAACTCCAATAGCATCTTGTAGATGCCACTCTGCAAACTGCTCTAGTGAGACAGATAATGAGTGTTTCACAACGCAATGGAAGGGCATAAAACTGCTATAATTAAGAAGATGAAACTGTGTAATTCAGCTCTGAGAGAAATGATAACATTAAGTTTCTGACTCTCCAAAGCTTTGGACTGCATATAGTAAAGGTCTTTCAAAGTACTGCTTCACAGTGACATCCCAAATCCATACAACTACAAAAACATACAGGCAACAACCATGTAAGACTTAACTACTGAGGGACAGATGCATTCTCACCTCAGCTGAAAAAAACAGCTCTCAAGTGCAGTAGAGCAAGGACAGTAAGCCCCAGTTTTAACATGCTGAGTAGAAGTTTAAACAATGACATGGTAGAGTTTCTTCTTCTTTAGCAGCAGAAATTGTCTCTGGTATGTTGTATCAAAAGCCACTCACCTGAATAAAATGTGTTGATTTTGGCAAGTTCCTTTTCACAGGTTTGAAAAAATTTTTCTTCAAACTTGGCAAAATACCTTTTTACCGTGTCCTCATCTGTAACTGAAAGCAAGAAAAACAGTATTTAAATTTAATGTCTGAAGGCCAACTAGAAAAGCTAGAGTAATAAAATTTATTTACTACTTATTTAAAAAAAAGATTTTATTATTTCCAGAGAGACAGGAAGGGAGAGAGGGAAAGAGACATCAATGTATGGTTGCGTTTCACCTGCCTCCAGCCACAGACATGACTGGAGACCTGGTTTACAACCTGGTTATTCTGGTTATGTGCCCTGGCTGGGGAATCGAACCTGTGACCTTTGGGTTCACAGTCCAGCGCCTTAACCACTGTGCTACCAGCCAGGATGAGTAATAAAATTTAAAGTTATTCTTCTTAAGTCTTCAAAATGACAATATATGTACTTCTTTGAAAAAATGAACTGTGAGCCATATTAACAGAAGACTAATCAAAGGCCTCTTCACAGGAACACAATTATTTTTTGTTGAAAGAGATGCTAAACCTCTGCTAAAATAAATTTATGGTGGTAGAGAAAATAAGTGTCCTAAGAGTTTAGAAAACACACTATTGTGGACAGAGCTGATCAAGGAAGATTCAAGGTGCTGGCAGTTTAAATGAGTAGGGTTCTGCGGGAAAGCACATAAAATATTTCAGGAAAATAAAGATGTAAAAGAAAATGAAGGCATGACTATGTGATGTGTTTCAGGAAAAAATGAGTTGACTGTTCTAACAATATTAAGTTGCTATCTACTCATTTTTACTTTCGCTGCACCAGGCATGGAAAAAGAGATGTGGACTGATAGTAATACTATAAATTAGGTATCCCAAACCTTCAGGTGCTGGGTAGAAACATAAATGAACTGGGCAAGTGGGTGATTACGCAAATGTGGTGTTAAATGGTAAATGCCACCTTTTAGAATAAGGAGAGGTATGCATTCCGATAAATTGGAGAACATATGTCCATCTAGTCAGTTACTGCCATGTGGTGATTTGGGGCCCAGGTTGCTAGATCTTCCAAATTTTCCAGAGATGCCATAAATTTAGATATTTTAAAAATAATGTGTGTGCCAAACAGTGTAAATATCTGTAGGCCAGATTCATTGTGTGAGTTCTGACATTCAGCATACTGATTTACTGACTTCCCATCAGTACAAATATATACAGCTTCAGGAAGCCCCAAACATAAAAAGGTATGTTTTTTGCCAAGTGAGATCTGACTAGACTTTGGAAACTAATCACAATAGAGAACCATCCGATTTCTAGATTTCTAGAGTACTCTAAGCTAGAAATGTCTAGAAAAAGTATAGGTGCAAAACAACAACAACAACAACAACAAAAACCCTATAGGTGCTTTTATGTCTCCTAGATCTCCCAAATCTTAGTGTAATCCCAGAAACCCTTAAATAATACACCTGTCCAGGAACGAGAAATAGTATTTCCCTGAGTAATATGCAACACACACATACAGAGTACCAGAGCTATAAAAAAAATGCTTACAAGAACCTAGTATAAAGGAACCATGGACATGGACAACAGGTGGGACTGACTCTGGGAGGAATGGGTGGGTGGGGAGGGGGACACGGGGAAGCAAAAAGGGGATGGATGTAATACAACAACAATAAAATTTAAAAAGAAAAAAATGCTTAAAATGAAGTTCTAAAAAGCAAGTCGAATGTATTCACTTAATTTGAGTAATACAAAGTCAACAAGTTAGTATTATGTAAAATGTTAACTTTCATTTCTATACACCTATTTCTCTATTTCTTATGCTTTAGAACTGAACAGATAATGCACTACTGATTTTGCACTAAAGAAAGGATGCCATTTTAAGTCCCTCGTGTACACTCAGCAATTTAGGTACAACAGGCTATTGCTGCTCAAGGCCAACTGAGAATTTTTTTCAAAGTTAAGGCAGGTCAAATCTTTTTAAAAACCTGACTTTGAGTTAAAGGTGCTCCATGGTAATGATGCTGCTCTTTTAATAGCATCTGGCTGACATGAACGGCAATAGCTGATTTAAAGTAAGAGCAATACCTTATTCTATGTACCAACTACTTTTTCTTTTTTCTTTTATCCTCTACTGTATTGTTAGGAAAGAAAACCCCAAAGCAAAAAAAAAAAAAAAACATATTTACTTTGTTTCCCTGTTAACAGACAACTTTCATCAACCTAACGCGATAGAAATAAACAAAATTGTTGAGTAAAGTGATTCAATATAGAACAATATTCATGTTTATGTAGAGACTGCATAGTCAGTGACTTCAACTATTTAAAATATTACTAAGAACCTAGAAATGAAAAATGCTAAGCTTCTAAGAAACTAAAACATATGAAATAAATTTTATGTACTAAAGAGTGAACATTCTACCCATAAATCTAACATGAAGTCTTCACTCTCTCAAGGCTGTTTTGCCTAAAATACCAGTCAGTTATCTAGATTTCTAGTTTACAGATAACTTAAATAGTCATAAATCAGAAGATTGAGTAAGGTTTACTACAACTCTGAGAAGTAACAGCAAACAGAGGACAGAGAAAAAAACCCTACAGATTAAAACCAGCAAAAAATAGCTATACAAAATAAATTAAATGAATGAAAATGTTCCTATCCTCTCAGATTTCAAAAGACAGAGTAATTGTAAATAAAAGTATACTATTAATAAAAAGTTATAAAAACACAATGAGAACAGAAGAGAGTATCCAGAAATAAATCTGTATGTATACAGCGATTAAGAAAAAGGTGAGAAATCAGTGAGAAAAGAATATACTAAGTAACAAATAGGATTGGGTCCATTGATCAACTATACGTTAAATAAACTCTAAATGGAGTTAAAGAAACAATATTATAAAACACCAGAAAGCAATGAAATAACTCTACACAGGGAAAGTCTTCCTAAACATCACACAAAGCAGAGGTTAGAAGAGGGAATGACTGGTATTCTCACAAAATGAAGTATTTCCATTCCACGAGATACTATAAACTAAGTTAAAAGACAAGAACAGACAGGAAAAACATACCTGCAACACTAAAATAAAGGATTCACAGGCAATATAATTTTTAATAAATTCTTACAAATCAGTATTAAAAATATATTTGATAAGATTTAATGGGTAAATTAGAACAATTCGTTCAGAAATACAAATAGCCAATGAACAAATTTAAGGATGCTCAACATCTCAGATATCAGATAAATCCAATTTTAAATAAAATATATATTTTTAACCATCATATGTAGGTAATTTAAAAACGTTGATATTATTTTGGTAATAGTGAAGGTAAATGAACCCCCTCACTCCTGTTGGTAGAAATGTAAATTTGTAAAGCCCTTTCAAAGACCATCAGCAGCTATCAAAATTTTCAGTGTGTTCAATCTCACATGGGAAATATGTTCTAATGGAATCTGTACAAATGGATGTATGTGAAGGATGTTCATGCACCATTATTTTTAACAGTGATGAAGAAAACAAAGTGATGTTCAACAAAGAAGTTAATTACAATAATATTGTATAACACTATGTAGCCATTAAAAAAATAATATATATACATCCTAGTATGAAAATCCCAAACACAGTTTAGCAAAAAACTTAAAATAAGACCTATACAGCATGATCTAATTTATTAAAAAATGCACATATGCCCTGGCTGGTAGCACAGTGGATAAGGCGACGGCCTGCGAACCCAAAGGTCGCAGGTTCGATTCCCCAGCCAGGGCACATAACCAGGTTGCAAACCAAGTCTCCAGTCAGGTCTGTGGCTGGAGGCAGGTGAAACGCAACCATACATTGATGTCTCTCTCCCTCTCTGCCTCTCTCCCTTCCCCTCTTTCTAAAAACAATGAAATAAAATCTTTAAAAAAAATGCATATATGAATATTGTTACATTCATTCACAGATTACAAGGCTTCATACCAAATTGTTAATTGTGGTCATCTCCTTTGAAATACGAGTAGGTATGAGAGAGATTCTCATATTTTGCTCTCTACACATATTGTATTATTTGAACCCATGACAATGAAACTTACTCATGAAGGATAAATTATACTGTATAAATAAAGGTTATTATTTACTGAAACAAAGAAACATGTCACACCAAAATCTTTTAATTATACATAATAAAATCTAACCAGGATACCTATTTTAAAAGAGTATCCACATCACAATTTAGAGGTACATAAAATAATATGGTTTTTACTTCGGTTAGGAGAATCTGGTAGAATGTTGATTTACACAACATCAATTTCTATTACAAGACACTTCCTATACCCTATCTGCTGAATGTTAGAAGTAACTCTATACTGAATGAACAGAGCTTTCAGTGTTCAGAAACAAACCAGGCCTTACAGACTCCTCAACCGCCCCAGATTTCCCTGCTTCCAGCCACGGTCAACCCCACCAAGTTCTTTAAGGTCACTGCAGATGGCAAGCCCTTGGGCCATGTTCTCTTCCCAGCTGCATGCAGATAAAGTCCCAAAGACAGAAGAAAACTTTCGTGCTCTGAGTTGGGTAGAAAAGATTTGGTTATAAAAGGTTCTTGCTTTCACAGAATTATCCTGGAATTCAGGTGCCAGGGTGGTGACTTCACACACCACAGTGGCACAGGTGGCAAGTCTATCTATGGGGAGAAATTCGACAATGATGAGAATTTCATCCTGAAGCACAAAGGATCTGGAATCTTGTTTGTGGCAAATGCTGGACCCAACACAATGGTTACTGGTTTTTCATCTGCACTGCCAAGACTGAATGGCTGGAGGGCAGGTACACATGGTCTTTGGCCAGGTGAAAGGTGGTACTGTGACAGCCATGGAGCACTGTGGGTCCAGGAATGGCAAGACCAGCAAGAAGACCATTGCAGACTGTGGACAACTGTTAATAAATTAGACCTGTTTCATCTTAACCTCTGGGCCATTCCTTCTGCAGCTCAGGAGAGCATCCCTTCACCCCATCTGCTAGGAATGTTCTCTAACATTAATGCTCGTGCTGCAGTTCAGGGGGTTCAACGTTTTCCTTACCCCTTCCAAGTCTAGATGGATTGCAGAGTTAGGTTTACGATTATAAAATAAAAAGGAAACAACAATAAGAAACAAATCAACCCAATTAGCTTATCTTATAGGTGAGAAAGTATAGGTGTAGAGAACCTAAATAACATGTTTTTTTCCCCCCTCCAGTAAGAATGTAAAACTCACTCTATGTTCTTAACATAAAATAAAGAATATATGGCCTTGGCTGATGTGGCTCAGTGGATTGAGCACCGGCCTGCGAATCCAAGTGTCACTGGTTCGATTCTCACTCAGAGCACAAAGCCAGGTTGCAAGTCAGGTTTCCAGCCTGATCCCCAGCTGCAGGCAGGTGAAAGGCAACCATACATTGATGCTTCTCTCCCCTTCTTCCTTCCAGCCCCTTCCCTGCTGTCTAAAAATAATGAATAAAAGCTTAAAGAAACAAGGAAAGAAAGAAGAAAAGAAAAAGGAAGGGAAAGAAAAGAAAAATAGATCAGTGACTGCTATGTGTTACATGAGTGTATGGACTGCACCATGCACCCCCACCCACAATTTATATGCCGAATTCCTATCCCCAGTGTGACTTTATTTGGAGAAAGGTCCTTTGAGGAGATAACTAAGGTTAAATGAAGTCATAAGGACAGGACCTTATTCCAATAAGAAGAGATGTCTGTCTGTCTGTCTCTCACTTTTTCTTTCTCCCTCTCTTTGTGCACACTGACGAAAAGCTACTTGAGGAACAGCAAGGAAGCCCTCTGCAAGTCAGGAAGAGGGGCCTTACCAGAAAACGATGACACCCTGATCTTTGCAGTTCAAGCCTCTAGAACTGTGAGAACATAAATTTCTGTTTAAGGCACCAACTCTGTGGTAGTTTGTTATGGCTGCCCTAACACACTACAAAAATGAACTTAACATGAACTCATGAATTAGTCACAAAAGACTAAGCCTACTTTAAAGAAAGTTAACACAGATAAGTGCTAATTTTAGCAAGATTATCAATGATTTTAAGTTAGTTTATCAACAACAAAAAAAGACAAAGAGGTAAAAAGATCTAGAATAATGAAGTATGACTCAGAGAACACTTTGCTCTGAGTTAAATAAATATTAATTTATAGTCAGTTATGAGAGAGAGAGGAAGGGAGGGAGAAGAAATTAGGCAAAGACTTTTTTTGTCATTTCTATTATGGTTTTAACCTTTACCTTGCATTTGTAGATGACAGGCAATTTCCTTCTCATCCACCTCCAGAATTACTTAGTTAACAGCAAATAACTCTAAGAGTACTAATCAAGGTAAAATATTCCTACTGCATAGCAACCACCATTAAGTGCTTTTTACAAAAGTTTTTCAGGAATACTTTTATTTTTATACCTCAGTGTCATTACTGCCATATACAATTTCTCAAACGTCAATTCTTTAAAACCACTGTTAAGTCATTCAAATATATGTTCCATTCAAATTTTTATTGCTGCTTTCAATTTCTTTAATTGCCAAATCTGTGACATAATGAAGTTAGGGATTATTATCTCTTTTATCCTATACCCAACATGTTTACCACACAGTATGTGCTTCGTAAATTATCTTTTTAATTTTTAAATGCTGAAACAAATTTAATAATTTTGTGAAAGTTATGATGCTTTATTAAAGTTAAAAAATAAAGCTCCAATAATTAAAATTCTTTGACACAAAAAAATGAAGATGTACTTCTACCTCACACCATAAAGATTTGTCTAAATGGATCAAAGACCTACATATCAAAAATAATCATATGGATCATACACCACATGATCCAGCAATTCCAATTCTAAGTATATACTTGAGAAGTGAAAACATAAGCTTATACAAAAATCTATACATAAATACTTATAGCAGCATTATTTATTATAATAGCAAAAACAAAGTGGAAACAGTTCAAAAGTCCACCAAAGGATGAATGGATAAACAAAACATTGGCACATCCATATAATGGGATATTTCTTCTTATGAGAAGAAATAAAGTACTATTACATGCTACAGCATGGATGAACCTTAAAAGGTGGGTGGGGAGGGAGACGGAGGGGAGCGAAAAGGGGATGGATGTAATACCAAAAAAAAATAAATAAATAATCAAAGGAAAAGAAGCCAGACACAAAAGAACACACATTGCCAAATTCCACTTATATGAAATGTCCAGAACAGGCAAATCCATAAAGACTAAAAGTAGATTAGTGGTTGTCAGGGGCTTAGATAGGGGAGAATGGGGAGTAATGAAATGTTCTGTAATTAAACAGTGATGATAGTTGTACAACCTTGTGAATATATTAGAAACCACTGAATTATACACTTAAAGAGTGAATTTTACAATATCTAAACTATATTTCAATAAAATGTTTTACTCTGAGTTTAAGCTTATAACAAAAACACACTGATAAATTAAAGCATATTCATTTATTCAATAATTATTCTGCCTATTAGATGCTAGGCTCTGTGCTAAATGCTGAGGATATAAGGATGAGCAAGATAGATGTGGTTCCTTCTCTCATAGAGGTTGCATTCTAGTGACTGAAATATGAAGAAATCCACACTAATAAACAAAGAATTACAGAATTACAAACGAAAGCGTGAAGGCAACAGAGTACTGAGATAGAAGGTAGAGTACTTGGATGGATGACTATTTTGGGCAGAGTAAGAGGTGGTTAGATAAGACCTCTCTTTAGAAGATGACATTTAATCTGAAACCTGAACCTGAAGAATAAGAAAGAGCCAAGGGCAAAATGATTCCCAACAGAAAGATGGAACAGCAAATTAAGAAGGAAACTGGGGTACCTGAGGACCTAAAAGCAGGTCAAAATAAGGTTAGGGTGGTAGACAAAGGCCTTTGTAATCAGAAAGCCCATATTAAGGAGTTTTAATTTCATTCTAAGTTCAATGAAAAGTATTAAATTTTAAGGAGTATAAAAAGGAAGGGAGCCTTGGCTGGTGGCACAGTGGATAAGGAGCTGGCCTATGAACCCAAAGGTCGCTGGTTCGATTCCCAGCCAGGGCACATAACCAGGTTGCCAGCCAACCTGCCAGCCAGGTCCGTAGCTGGAGACAGGTGAAAGGCAACCATACATTGATGTTTCTCTCTCCTTTCTTCCTCCTTCCCTTACCCTTTCTCTAAAAATAATGAATAAAATCTTTTTTTTTTAAAGGAGAGGAGAAAGTAGAATTATTTTTCTTTTATTTAATAATTAATAAAGCATTCCCAGGATATTAGGTATATAGGTAAAGGAGAAGAGTCATTTCAAGAAATTTAAATATATTTGGGGAATATAAGTAAAAAGAGAGTTAAGCTGATCTCTTCAAGGTACAATAGTTCTTTAATGGGAACAAATTTGATTCTAGGAATCATCTAGGAATGCCTGGGGGCATTTTTGCTACCAGACTGGGCGAGTGTTGGAGTCGAATCTACAGAGACCAGGGATGCTGCTTAACATCCTACAATGCCCAGGACATCATCCTCTCTCTCCCAAAAGGTCAATAGTGCCAAGGCTGAGAAACTGCTTTAAGACAAAAGAAACTTTACTATGCTAATATACTATGAAAAAGAGATAAAGTATATGAGTATGGTATTTCCCAAAGTTATTTGTAAGACTACAATCCCTCTTCGTTGGGTGGGAGAGCAATGCAGGAAGAAGCTGGGGAAAGAGATGAAGCATATCTATTAAAATTTCCAGGAACATTATTCCGTGGAACTAGTTTGAGAGGCAAACTTGAACATTATCACCACCTCTCTGCGTTTTTATTATATTCCATAGTTTCCATTTCTTTTTCTTTTTCTTTTTTTTTTTTAAGATTTTATTTCATTATTTTTAGAAAGAGGGGAAGGGAGAGAGGCAGAGAGGGAGAGAGACATCAATGTATGGTTGTGTTTCACCTGCCTCCAGCCACAGACCTGACTGGAGACCTGGTTTGCAACCTGGTTATGTGCCCTGGCTGGGGAATCGAACCTGCGACCTTTGGGTTCGCAGGCCGTCACCTTAACCACTGTGCTACCAGCCAGGGCTTAGTTTCCATTTCTTAATGTCTCAAAAACTACTCATAAAAAAGGAAAATTGATAAGTAAAACAACATGTGACTAGGTTCCATCAAATATTGGAAGAATGCTTAACATTATTGGTTATATGTTTTCACAAAAAAGAAGAGGTTTCTTTTTTTTTTAAAGTTGATTTACAAATTAGGAATAAATAACTTGAAATTCTATTTTCCCCCTGGGACTATCTTTCATATTTTTAAGTTATGGCAAAAATTTGAAAATTTAGAAGTTATAAATAATATAATTTCTAGTGTACTGTAATTATTTGCATTTTAAAATAAAGTGACATTGCCCTGGCTGGATAGCTCAGCTGGTTGGAGTATCATCCCTGTACACCAAAAGGCTACTGGTTCAATTCTCAGTTAGGGAACATACTTAGGATGTGGGTTCAATCCCCAGTTGCGGTGTGTATAGGAGGCAACCAATCAATTTTTCTCCCTCACATCAATGTTTCTCTTTCTCACCCAAGGTGACACTGTTTTAAGACCAGCTAATGGGAATTTAAATGTCATAGTAATGTGATAACCAACATTCATTATCAAATACATAAAAATAAGTTCTTTAACAGTTGGAAAATTTATATTACTTCATCTTCTTCTTGAACTTGTATATCCATTCTACTATTACAGAATTTATTCTAAAATATTTTTAGGTTTGAAAATTATTTATTGATGATCCTATCACACTTCCTAGCCATTAAATGTCTATAAATTAAAACTTAAATACAAAACTTTCCTAAATATAAAGCTCTAAATATTAGTTTCTTTTATATTGTGCTATTATAATTACCAGAACACACTACATTAGCACAACATAAATACTTGTATATAATAAACTTTGATAAGTATTATACATAACAAGTAAAATTTTATTGAGCATTTGAAAATAAATATCATTTTATCTTTTTAAAAATCTTTTTAAAAAATTTTATTGTTGTTGTATTACATCCATCCCCTTTTTGCTCCCCTTTGTCCCCCTCCCCACCCACCCATTCCCCCCAATCTTTTTTTAAATTTTAATCTTATTGTTGTATCACATCCATTCCATTCGCCTGCCCTCCCCTCTCTCCCCTTCCCCACCCAACCACTCCTCAAAGCCAATCCCATTTGTTGTCCATTGTCCATGGTTTTTCCATGCTAGCTCCTTGACTAAACTGCTTCCTTTCTTTGCCTACTCCCCGCCTCCTCCCCTCTGCCCACTGAAGTTCTATGCATTGTATTCATGTATCTGGTTCTGTAATAAATACCATTTTTAAATGGATAGAGCTTTTCTCCCAAACTCTATTCATATACCCACTGATAAATATTAATTATTGCTAGAATAATAAATATTACATTATTGCTCAAATGATGAATATTACATCATTTGCTAGAATATCATGAACATTATAGAATGAGACCATTAACAAGCACTACTATTCCTATTTTTCATCTCATATCTTTAAGTGCTAAGAAAACTTGTTCACATAAATGAGTAAGCAGGCCAGAATAAAAGCTTGCTGTAGTAATGCCAATTCTCCAAGTGTCTTCCAAAATTTGCATAGTTATCTATCTACTGTAAAAACTTAGTGTTAATAATATATAAACTGACAATTAAGTCTTCCTTCAATTTCACTGAAAACACAGACAATAGAAATACAATGATTTGACTGCAAAAGTATGTTAGTTAGCCTGTTAATTACTTACTTTCTCAACAGATGCTCTACGACTTATGACGGGGTTATGTCCCAATAGACTTTTGTAAGTTGACAATATCTAAATTGAAAATACATTTATTATACCTAACCTATCAAACATCATAGCTTAACCTAGCCTACCTTAAACATGCTTGGGACACTTCCAGTGGTCTACAGACAGGCAAAGTCATCTCTCTTTCTGCCATTGCCAGCATCACAAGAGAGTACTGTACCACATATCACTTGCCTGGGAAAAGATCAAAATTCAAAGTATGGTTTTCCACTGAATGAGTATCCTTTTGCATCATTGTAAAATCAAACCCTCATAGGTTGGGAACTATCTACATTCCTTTGTTGGAGGGTCCAAGAGGTATGTATGCATCGTAACAAAATTCAGACTTACTGCAGGAAAATATTTAATTTTATAAAATCAGGGAAAGGACATTTGATAAGGGACTTGACTGCTAGCAATTACTCAAGTAAATCAATTTCAGGAATTAGTATATATGAATAATCTGGAAGTGATTCTCCGCAAAAACAATTAAAAGGGATGTTTTTTCAGCATTGTTCTTCATTTAACCAACATGACAAAATACTAATTTGTATGCAGACAATTATATTTTCAAGAGAATTCCCTATTGTTTATTAATATCTTCTATTTGCTATTTTTGTTAGCTTAATTAATTATGTAATATTAACTGGAAAGTATATGTTATTATACAAAGTCACTTTGTTAACCAAATTTATCTAGTTAAACATACTTTTAGCGAACTTACTACTAATCTTAGTTCGTTTTCCCTTCTGCAAAGCAACAGATTATATATATTAAATCTATAATATACCCAAATAAATACAAAATATTTGATGATTACCCAAAATGAATAGTATCAATTCAACTGCATTTTTAGTCTTCCTTCCTTCCTTCCTTCCTCCCCACCTCCCTCTCTCAACAAAGATGAGTACAAGAATGAATCATAAGAATTAAAAGAACTCTGGTTATTTATTTCAGGAATAAAGCTTTCAAATAACTACAAATATTTCATTTCTCTTTGAAGTGGCAGGCATGTAACTAAAGATAGAATGCACTTATAATACATATAACATTAATATTCCAGTCAGATAAAACCAAAGTATGTTCCACTCTCTGTTAATTCTTAAATACCCAGGAACTACATCTTTTTTGAGGATTTTCCCCAATCTTCCCAAATTTTATTCTAATTTCATAGCGACATACCAACTAAAAACAAATTTCTTAGCTTAAATTCCCTCAAAGCCAGGGTTTTATATGCTTCCCTCCTCCTTTGTATTCTGGGACCATTCCGCATGGTCTAATTCTTCAAATTAGACCAGAAAAACAACCACTGATACTCTTCCAAAGACTGACTGAAAATCAAAATACATCCCAGATTCATACTGAGTAAGATGACAATATAAAAGTATGTAAAACAATGAAAATTTAAAACTAGCTACTAAAATGCAAATTTTTCAAAAGCTTGTTAATTTTATGAATTTAAAAAGAATATTTGGACAGGTTGTAGTTTCTATTTCCTTGAGGAAAAGAACACATTCAATTCAATTAAAAAACCTTAACTAATTTCTAATAAAAAATCCAGGTTGGGGCTCTTAATTACAGATAGACAAATTTACCATTTGAGCAACTAAAGCATATTTTATAGCTGTATCTTTCTTAAAACAAAACATGAATCCTGAGTTCCAGTCCAAGATAGTGAGAAGAGGCTCCTAAATCTACCTTCTGCCCTACTACTACGCACTGAATCTATAGCTACTCGCAGAACAATTTCCTCCGAAAGAAAGAGAAACTAGCTAAGTCTTTCACACTGGCTGAATGAGAAAATGCCCACACCTGCCACACTGAAGTGGTAAAGAAAGGCTGAAAACTCACTCTCACTATAAATACCACACCCAGCAAAGGATCAGACAATTGAGAGGGAATTCCCAACTTCTCCCAGGAAAGAAGGGGTTGAACCCTACATCTAAGGAAGAAACAGACAGCAATACAATAATGGTAGGGGATTTCAATAATCCAGTATCAGCAACACACAGATCACTGAGACAACATAGGGTGTGCATGATCAATTGGCAATAACTTTGCATCCCATTATTTCAAGTGCTTATTATTTTTGAAAAACTATTTTTCTAAGGTTATGATTTAAAATCATTGTTTCAGATATAAAGTATTAAATTCTGAGAGCAACCATCATGTCGAAGCAACCATAATTTCTGGACTACGTGCAAGGCAAACTACTAAGGAAATTGCAGACTTCAATAATATCCCTTTACATACAGTTGACATGAAGAAGGTGTATGATGCTGATCCTGATGTCGCCATACCAACAAGGAAAATGCATAAGGTACGCAAGGATCACACAGTCCATATATTATACACAGAATCCAGGGGATCATCAATGAAGATCCAGGAAAGTCAATGCTCTCCATAGCCAAAGGAACTGCAAATGTCAGATGCAACGGTTTGCAAGATTGTTGCTGAAGACATCAGATACAGATCATATGTTCTTAGAAGAGGCCAGTTTATGACACAGCAAAGGAAAGGCACTTTGAAAAAGCAGAAAAACTGCTAACAAAATTGAAAAATCCCAAGAAAATGCCCCCTGATTTTCTTCTCCAATGCAAAGAATTTTCAGCAGGACCAATAGTCAACAGAAGAAACAATGAAATTTCCTGCTACAGTGATGGTGTTATGTGTTGTCAGCAATGAAGGATATATGACCCAGCATTTGTTTCCACAAGGTTTGAAGGTGACTGATGATGTTTACCTTGACGTTTTGAGAGAAGTCGTTGTACCATGGATGAAGCAAGTCACAAATGGGCATTATTTTATCTTCCAACAAGATGGTGCACCAGCACATAATGCCAAAAAGGTGTAAGAATTTCTCAGTGTTAATGTTCCTGAATTATGGTCAAAGGAAATCTGGCCGCTTAGTTCACCAGATGCAAATCCTTTAGACTATTATGTATGCAGCATTTATGAGAGAGAAGTTAACAAACAACCTCATTCTAATGAACAGGCTGTTAAAGCTAAGATTGAAAACATGTTGATGTCCATGGATAAAGTTAATTAAAGCGTGTTTAAGATTCCAAAGTCAAATCGAGTCTATCATTGCAGCAAATGGAGACTTTTTTTAACAATTAAAAAAATAATGACTATGTTTATGTATTTACATATAAGAATATATTCCATAATATAACACTTTTGTGATATATTCCTATTTTATTAATATAACACTTTTGTGATATGTTTCTATTTTACTAAAATTTTGGCAATTCATTGTGCATACCCTGTACATATATTGTGCATAGGCAAACACTGAATTTAAACTATAGTTATACCTGATGGACCTAACAGACATTTACAGAACAATCCATCCAACAGCAGCAGAATACATATCCTTCTCAAGCACATGTAGAACATTCATTAGGACAGATCATATGTTTGGGTCACAAAACATACATACAGAGAAATATGCACATGTGTATATGCAAGGGTTAATACACACACACACACACACACAAACTCCTACTTGCCCTATCTGCTATCAGAGTGTAGGAGCAATGATACTATAATAACAATAAGCACTCGCAGCTCTCAGATCTTAATTTCTAAGTATCATTCTCCAATAAAAGGAGTAGGGACTCTTAGGAAAAGAGACTGATTCCAGGGCTGAAGCAGGAAAAATACATGAGGAGCTTGGAATATCTTATGATACAAGAAAAGAAATTCTCACAAAAGAATGGGCCATGTCAAAATGAACCAGCTTGAGGAGGTTCCCAATGGCCAAAGCAATAATATAAATAATAGTGTTGTATCACCATTCACAGAATAAAACAAATACCCACAGGTCTATGTTGATATGAATAAATAACTGAGTAAGTAAATAAAGGTGGGAGAAAAAACAGTTCTCCCTTACAGAAGAATTCAAATTAATAAATGTGGAAGTAATGAGAGAAAAACAAAGATCACCATTAGGCCCCACGGTATCAAATTACTGTAGTCAAGATCAATACAAAGATGCTAACTAACATCAGTGGGTAGAAGTTTAAGGTGTAGGAAGATATTTACCAATGCAAAGGAGAAAATAGTAACTTAACAGTAAAAAAACTGTGTGGACACCACTTTAAGCAAGTAATCAAGATTAACATTACCAATAAAATAAGACCTATCAACATCATGGACCCCCTGAAATGATGCACTGTGAAGGACATACACTTTGGTAGTTAGTCTTGACAAAAAGGCATAACCTGAATCTAATAATTTTTTTAAATCACAAAATAAATGAGATGTACAAAATAACTCATCAAAGTATAGTAATCAAAGTGTCAAAGTCATGACTAAGGAACTCTCATAGATTGAAGGAAGCTAAACTCAATGCAATGTGGGATCCCAAATTGGACCCTTGTAGAAAAGGATATGAAGAGAAAATCTGATTAAATTCTAATATGGATTTTAGTCAATAGTGTTGTATCAGCATGTTAATTCCCTGGTTTTGACAGTAAGTAAACTATGAAGAATATGCACAAACTCTTTCTACTATTCTCACAAATTTTCTGTAAGTTTAAAATTATTTCAAAATAAAAAAGACTAATTCAAGATGTCCAGGGTTTGAAGGCAAACAAATTAAAAAACAAAAAATTATTCAAAACTAGTTGAGAGAATGATTTAATTGTCATATTTGTCATACCATTCCCCTCATGCTGCTTAATTCATAAGAAGTCTAAAAACAAATCTTACATATAAATGTTACATATTCAACAGCAAATATTTTTTCATTGTCTACTATGTGCTGGACGTTGTGCTATCGACTAGAAGAAGCAATGTGATCAAGAAGACTACCCCAGTCCCTGCCCTTTGAGAGAAATCAGATACTAAACAAGTAATTAGAAGAGCAATGCATGTTAATAAAAAGGAAAGCATAGGAAGCTAGGGAAGCATGACAACAGCACTAACGGAGTTTCAAGTGGTCAGCAAGTCTCACTGAGGAAATGACTTTTCAGTTGCCAGAGAAAGAAGGAACTGAGGAATGTGGAAGAAGCAACCAAATGCAAGCTGAGAGTATGGCCAAACTGAGAAAAATATCCAATACTGCTGAACCATACCCAGTCAAAATAATCTAAAAATGAGGCAGGGGGCAGGTGACAGGGTTATCTTACTTAATATTCGTGTATTAGCAGGAAAGTAATACGGTCTGATGCACTGTTATAACTGTTTTGCATTGAGGGTGAAGGCACTGAGACTGTCATTTCTGGAAACAAAGCAGACTAGACGCGCTGAATAAACTTCACAGTGCAGAGAACCCTAAAAATACTGGATAAAATTTAAAAGACATCTTTTTTTTTTGAAGATTTTATTTACTTTTAGAGAGAAGGGAAGGGAGGGAGAAAGAGGAGAGAAACATCAACATGTGGTTGCCTCCAGCACGCCCCCCAACTGGGGACATAGCCAGCAATCCACACATGTGCCCTGACTGAGAACCCTTGGGGTTCACAGGCTGGCGCTCAATGCACTGAGAACACCAGCCAGGGTCCTGTCACCATTTTAATAAACAAAATTTCAATTATTTTTTTTAACCAGTCATGTCTGTGCTGAATTCAATTTCCTATTAAAATGGCTGTCTTTTGAAGGGAGTGGGTGGGCATTTTTTTCTTATGAAGCTCTTCTATTTATAATGCTTTTAAGTTAGTCAGCAATTCAATTTTTAATGCTGTATTTCAAAGTTTATTACAAAGACATAAAAACTTCTTTCTTATTAAAAAATAACAGAGAAACTGTGTTTTCTTTTTTTAATTTGGCATGATCCACTTGTTTTAGATTTCCTCACTGTTATTCCACCGTGTTAAGCCCTATTTCTGTATTTTCCTACAATTTTATTGATAAATTCCCTTAGATGTAGTGGCATATTACTACAGTGAAAATAAATCATATTAAAGAGTATTTAGCTAACAATAGGTCTGTGTTGAAATTACCCATTTGAAGCTTAATTATTAAGTTTTCCCCCTTCCCTCTTAAATCCAGATACACATTTTTATGCTCTAACAAAAATGTAGTCAAGTGAGGAATAAAAGGAAAGAGAAAAGAATGAAAAGGATAAAACTTTTTTAGAATTTGCTTTTTATTTCTGTTGAGTTGGGCACTTGTAACTTCTGCATTAGACTATGTACATATATCGACTATATACATTTATACATACATATATACATATATGTATATCAATATATCATCATGACTCTTTTGGCCACTGTATACAGGGGATAAAATTTATTTGCTAATAAATGAACCCTATATTAAGCAAGCTTATGAATAAAACTTTTGTTAAGAGAAGTTATGGAACCAAAGTAGGTAATAAATTTGTAAATTGTTTTTCATTGTTTCATCACCCCAAAACAAGATGGTTCAATGTATTTATTTTTCAGTTACAAAATAGTGTAAAAGCAATATACACTCAGTAGAAACCATTCTTTAAATTTTGAATTTTGATCTGTTCCCAGGCTAGTGATGTGCAGTAAGATATTCTCTTATGATGCTGGACAGAGTCCCCACTCCCGGTCAGTCATGTGGTCATGAGAGTAAATGTATACTCCACAGTATACTATGTGGCCAGTATTTTGGGGATATTGTGTTCTGGGCTCACTAAAGATAGGCTAGGCTAGGTTAGGTGGATTAAATATTTTCCATATACAATGGGTTTAGGGGGCTGTCCCATTAAATCAAGGTGTATTTTCAGTGTAATATAAAATAAAATTGTATGTGGTCTTTGCTCCTGGTTCCTGGGTAGGCAGAAGCTCAATATACTTGGAATACCCTGAATAAAAGAAATGTCTTTTGTTATTCAAAACAAATCCATTTAGGATATTTGTAAGTTTATGCTAATGAAGTGACTCATGATGGATCCCTAGGTAACTTCAAGGGGAGGGTAGGTCACCAGAAAGTCCAAGTCTGTGACTTAAGAGAGTTAAAGCTCATGACCTTGAGGGCAGGGTAAGCCTTGGGAACCTCCAAAATTGCAGTTTGCCAAGCAGAAGTATATGGGCTTGGGGACTCCACTTGCAGCTGGTGTCTACAGTGGGAGCAGTCTTGTGGGACTGACCTTTAAACTTGGGGGATCTGACGCTAATTTCAGGTAGATAGTGTCAGAACTGAAGTGCTGACATCCAAGTGGAGTCAGAGAATCGACTGTTGGTATGGAGATACTGAACAACAGGAAAAAAATACCATACATGTAGAAGAAATCTTTTATTTCCCTGAACCATCTGAGGGTAATTTAGGGTGTGTTTCTATGAACAATGCCGTTTCCTGCATAACTACAATGTACCTAACAAAGTCAGAAAATTAGTAACTGATATGTACTACCATTTGATTCTCAGGCCCCATTCAAGTTTCTCCAAAAGCTCTAATATGCTTTATAGTAAGAAGATCCAGTCCAGAATTACATGTTACATTTAGCAGTCAGTTAAATTTTTTTTTTTTTTTTTTTAATCTGGAGCAGTTCTGAAGTCTTTCCTAGATTCTTATGACCTTTACACTTGAAGCAGTTATTTTATGAAAAGTCCCTCCATTTGGGTTTGCCTGATAATTCCTCATGATTTGTTCAATTACTACTAATGTTAACTGTGATTGCTTGATTAAGGTAGTGCCTTAAGTGACAGGCATCTCCATTATAAACTAATTTCCCCTTTGTAATTAATACATATTTTGTGAGGCAGGTACTTTGACATCATACTAATATAATACCCTAACCAAAATTTAAATTTACTCTTTAATGTTCATTTTTCCCTTTTCAATTTAAGTATTTTGTGGCGAGGGAGTTTGAGACCATGTAAATATCCTATTCTTTATCACAATTAAGTGGACTCATTTTAAAATTTAAATCAGTATGGACTTGTGGATCTCTATTACCATTATTCAGTTCGATGCCTAAAATGCCCTAAATATGGCCAGCAGAAGCCTCTTTAAGTAGGTTTCTCTGTCCCATTAATATGTCTTTACTTTCTGACATACTAAGGTATTCCAGGTTCATCAGGTACATTCCCCCTGCCAGCCATGGAATTAGACACTTGAACAAATTCTGGTTTGTGTTAGTGAAGAAAAGTTCGGTCAGTTCTATAGGCAGAACTGCCCCCTCAAATCACCCTACTATAAAAAGTTGTTCAATAAAAACTACAAGGCTTATGGGTAGAGTGGGATGAGGGACATAAAACCTTCATGAGGGCACATTTTAAAAAGGTACCTAATAGAAATAGTATCATATATGTTAAATGACTAAGAAACACATAAATTAAGGAAAGTGTATACCAGATGTGGATGGATGTGGCACATAAC
Source organism: Noctilio leporinus (assembly GCA_004026585.1). Lineage (NCBI taxonomy): Eukaryota > Metazoa > Chordata > Mammalia > Chiroptera > Noctilionidae > Noctilio > Noctilio leporinus. The sequence continues at coordinate 217,500 of PVIW01000043.1, read as the reverse complement.
ACAGGGATAAAATGATGTAACTATTAAATGTTTGAGGTGTGAGCATGTGTGCATTTTGTCCATTTCTACAGTTTGGTTCAGGCGTGTGTAGTAGTCTCAGTTCAGGTAGTGTTCCTCAAGGGCAAAACCATATATAAATAACAGCAAAATTCACATTATGTTCCACCTGTCCTCTAATACATTAATTGCCTGGGAACAAAGTCATGCTTTGAAAACAAGTGTTGCAGCAGAACTAATTATATTCAGAAACTATATCTGGACATTAGGTGTGCTCAATTCATTCCCAGGCCCTCTCAACTGACAGAGCTAAGGCATATGTATACACACCCACATACCATATCCATCTATACATGTTAAAAACCATGAGTTCATCGTAATTTCTCCAATGCCAATCCAACACTGCAGGGTTCATTCTAACTTTATCCTTCTCCATAGCTATAATTTCCTTCCCTAAAAATTAGAAACCTGGTTCCTACTACCTGCAAAGTACTTACTTATTCATCTGCAGTGATCCATTCTTGCAGGAGTCCTACTCATCCCACTCAAGCTCCAATACCATGCACTGGACTTTTGGAAAAAATTACTGGGGGCTGGTTGGAGAGGCAGAGGTGGGAGTAAGAGAAAACAAAAGACTAAAGAAAAAAAAGAGACCTGAAAATTTTGGGGGGAGGCCCTGCCTGGTAGCACAGTAGATAAGGTGCCTGGCCTGTGAACCCAAAGGTCGCTGGTTCGATTCCCAGCCAGGGCACATAACCAGGTTGCAAGCCAGGTCTCCAGCCAGATCTGTAGCTGGAGACAGGTGAAAGGCAACCATACATTGATGTCTCTCTCCCTCCCTGCCTCTCTCCCATCCCCTCGATCTGAAAATAATAAATAAAATCTTAAAAAAAAATTTTTTTTTGAGGGAGGAGAAAAACCCATTCTTACAAAGTTATCATTAAATATTTTTTTGTAATGTAAATCAGTTTATCCTTAAAAAACAACTTTATATTGTGGAAAATTTCAAACATATAAAACTAAAGGATAGTATAATGAATTCTTACATATATACCTATCAATTAGCATTTAGCAGGAATACAACAAAGAGACTGGATATAGGCAAGGAAACTATTAGTCAAAATAAATGATACTAACATTTCCACAGGGGTCATTTATATAGTGTAAGACATACCCTGCCCCTGCTCTTAGGAACTCATATTCTATACGAATGATAAACAAGTTAAGGTACTTTCAGATTGCTATAATGGCTATAAAGACAGTGAAACTGGGTCATATGATAGTGTGCCAAGGGCATGGAGAGTGACTTTGGAATGGGTGGTCAAAGAATACTTCTCTGAAGGAGTGACATTTGAGGTGACCCTGCATAATAAGAAAAAACTAGCCTTGCAAAGATGGGAGGACAAAGGAAATAGAAGTTCTAAAGAAAATGACATGCTTGAGAGCAGACAGGTTTCAGTTGTGGGAAATAGGACCATTAAGACAACTATAGGAACAATAGTTGCAAAAACTGAGGAAATAAAAGTGCAAGTTAAAATAGATATTCAACCATTTGTTAACTGCATATATGAATAGGTTTAGCATTGCCTTAGGACTGTACTGAAAATATATTTCCTTCTTTTAGCCAAAATATAATATGTTGGTTGTATATACATACACCAGATTGATAACAAGAAGATACATAATTAGGTGATGAAATGAGTACTGTATTATTACAAAAACTAGTCTCCTCAGCTTATTTCTTAGTAATTCAACTTAAGTGACAGTTCTAACCTTTTCAGTACTGCCTCTATAAAGATGATTACATTAACAGCTACTTTCTAATTGCTCTACTTTTTTTCAGAAGAGATTCAACTATTATTTGTTGGGTGTCTACAATATGTATGCTAGGTCCTGTTAGGGCCTGCACACAACACTCCTGAATTGTCATAACTCTAATCACCATTTAATACAGAACAAAGTTAGGCTCAACATAGTTTGCCCAAAGTCAACTAGGTGGCAGGATTCCACCGCAATTAAACTATCTTCTGCTTTTGTTTTTTAAACCATTAAAAGCAATTTTTAGATACCTGATACCTCTTACATGGAAATACTTCTATCAACTTCTAAGGCTTAATGTTTCAATATCAAATTGGTGAATTAAGTTTATAGTTCGATGATTCATTGTTCTTATCTAATTGTCAGTAACTTCACTTTTATACTTTCAGTACTCTTTAAAAGTACATTAATACTGTCTATGATGATCTAGTAACAAGTCAGATCTGTGTTGTACAAGTATTTCTTTTAAAAAAATAACTAAATGTTTAATTGTACTGTACAATCAAGACATATTTGAGGTATGTCTCAAGAGCATTATTCCTCTGGGATCTGTTAAATCAAAATAAGCTAATTTTCAGTTAAAATTACAATCAAACAAGCCTCTTTACCACAATCAAATTGTTACACATGATGCACGGTTGAACAATGGTGAAATTCCTAAAAATATCCTAAGAAAAATGATAGGAACTACTACATAAAGAAAATGAAAATCAGGCAAGTTTCAGATGCCAAAATCAAGCATACAAAATTTTTGGTAAAAAGTTGATATTGGAAAAGCTCTCAGAAAAGATAAAGATAAGAATAAGGAGATACCAGTATCATTCAATGTTTTATGGTAAATTCGTATATCCAAATAATTTTAATTATTCAGTATCTACAATAAAATAACATCAAAGAGAACAAATTTAACCATATAATTCTAAAAATATATATATATATTCCTTTTTAAAATTTAGTCATCTATGCTATTATCCTTTATTTTGCCACATTTCTTCTGTCCTTTTTAAAACCAAAGTTCCTTTTTCATCCCAACGCATCTTCTGCCAGCCATGGTTAGCATTCAAGTCTTCAAGTAAATGTTAATTAGCTTCAATTTCATTTTACTCATACTCATACTATCTTCTTTCTCTTTTTCCATTACTAAGTGTCATAAATGATGCTATCATTACATTGCTTTCTGTATTTATATGAGTTCAAGCTCATATCCCCAGACTTATGGGCGACATATTTATTCCCCTTAGACGTTAACTCTTCCTTTCTCCTTCCTCCTTGATGGAAGCAATTTTCAATAGTCTATATGAAAGATGAGCTCACTATCCCTTACACACTTAAAATTATATAGACATGCTGGTGAGATTTATTTTAATGATTATTGCTATCTGCACTTTCTATTCCACAGGACAGAGGTATGCGATTGCAAACTGAACTACTGGTTCTTTGAAATTATTCTACCTCTCAAAGTGTCCTCTATTTAATTTTCCAGGAAATGTATAAAGAGTATTACACTGTGACAACAATATTATGGAAGAAGACACAAAAATTTTTAAGATGTTACCAGCAGGTTTAACTTCCCTTTTATTGCCACTTGACTTATAAAACTAACATTAATGCTCACAAAGTAAATCTCCTAACATAAAATCACTGTCCTAAATTTTTAAGCAGTAGCAAGTAAAGATCCAGCTTAAAAGCAACATAAAATAGATGGCTTCAGTTTTCTATAAATATTAGAAACTTCTATTTTCTAATAAATTCATTCCAAGTATTACTTATTAGGTACTAATGTGAAACTCATACTTTGAATAGCTAATCTTTCTTAGAAAAGCTATACTAAAGAATTCCCTTTTTTACTAATAGCAAGAAAATGGATCATTATGATCCCAAATTAAGAAAGTTATTTATAATTAGACAAAAGATACATCAATAAGAGATGCCTTGTAGCTTGGGAGTTAACAATTATAAAAAATGTAAAGCATATAGATCAGAAATTTTTAAAATTAAAACTGCTTTAATTCACAGACAATATAATGTGTATGTACCATATCCTCGGAAATCTATAAAAGCACTGCTAGAACTATTAAGTGAACTTAACCAGGTTTCCAATAAGGACAACATACAAAATTCAATTGTATTTCTATATATTAGCAATAAATAATTAGAAAATGAAATTGAAAATTAATACCATGTATGATTATCATGAAAATATTAAATACTTAGTAATAAATTTAGCAAAAGATATACAAGATCCATACCTAAAAATGGAAAACCAAAACTAAATGGAAAAATGTTGCAAACAGAAAGTAAGTAAGACCTAAATAAGTGGAGAAATATATCATGTTCATGGATTAAATATCTAACATTGCTAATGTCAATTCTCAACAAAATGAGCTATAGATTCAATGCAACTCTAATCAAAATCGCAGATTCTCTAAGCTAAATTTGAGAAGATTTAAAAACTTATTTGGAAATGCAAAAAACCTAGACTAGCCAAGTAATTTTGAAAATGAACATTTATACTGTTCAATTTCAAGATTTACTATGAAGCTATAGCAGTGATTTTCAACACTTCTTAAAATCTCATGGTACACATAAATTAATTGCTAAAATTTTGTGGCACACCAAAAAATGTATTTTTTGCTGACCTGACAGGAAAAAAAAATAGGTATAATTTTGATCCATTGACCATTGACATCAGATGGATAGTTATGTTGGCTGTGGTCATCTTTTTTTTTGGGGGGGTGGGGGGACGGTCTAAAGGAAAAAGAGGTCAGCAGTGCTCCCTACAAAATAGGTATTGCATATTTTAAAAATTCTTGCAGCATACCCATTAGTAATAAAGACAATACCTGTTAGTATCACTTCGTATAATAGAGCCCAGAAACAGACCAGCATATGTATGGTCAATTAGTTCCTTACAAAGATGGCAAAATAGTGCAATCATTCCTTTATATATTTTCAAACATTCACAAAGAGGAAACACTATTAGTCCATGTTATTCTTTTGGAAATAATGGGATTAAAACGTGTAAAGGCTTACTTTTCCTTGATTAGTAACATTAAATCCACACAGAAAGGTATCTCAATGTTTCATCTTCTCTATGTTCAGCAATTAATTCCTCTCTTATGGGAGTTGGAAAGCAATCAGCCTTGCATTACAAAAATACAGCTGCTTTTCTTTTATTTAAACTAGACAAAGGTAAATTATAAGTGAGAAGAGTAAGTATACGACCCCTACTACATCTCCTGAATATGTAAGGAAAAAGAAAAAAGTCAAACAAAAGGTTCAGAAAATGTTTTATTTCAGATTAAAAATGGAAAGTAAAATCATCATGATAATGGAAAAAATGAATGTTGCCAAAGAATCCATATTATATCTGTTGTGACTAAAAAAGAAAATCTGCCCAAGATTATACCCAGTGTTGAAATTTAACCTTTTTATAAAACCATTTTCTTATTTACATCTTAAGGTGGACAATGGACAAAAAGGGATGAAAATTAAAGCCAAAACTTAAATTACTCCCATTTCTAGGAAAGTTATTTTCAAGAAAATGTTGATAACTGCTGTGATTCAATACCACAGCAATGCTTTTTAATATTCAATATTATTTTACTCTTTAAGCATCTAACGTCCCTCTTTGAAATATAACGAAGTATAAGTATTTTTAGGCCTGAAAGCTCCCAGCATGTGATAGTAAAAAACAAACAAAACAAAACCCATACTCCCTCATCCCTTCATGCCCTCTTAACTAAGGTAGCTTTTAATACCGATGAAAGTGATAATACTGGAGAATATAATGGCCTTGAAGTCAAAGCCAGTGTTAAGAGTTTCTTTCACCAAACTTGATTATATTACATATGGCAGATATTTTGATTGTTTGAAAAGGCCAAAGGGGAAAAAATGATAGAAGCAAGCAGTATTTACAGAATACCTGCTCTGCACTAGACACAGTGGTGTGTTAATAAATGTTGAACAATCAGCTCTTGGTGTGTGTGTGAAATATGTGTTTATTATAAATTTGGTGATGTAAAGAATGTATAAGATACAATTTCTTTAAAGATTTTATTTATTTATTTATTTTTAGAGAGAGGGGAAGGGAGGGAGAAAGGGAGAGAAACAAAGCAACTGAACCACACTGGTCAGGGTGTCAATTTTAAAAGTGTATAAAATATACAATGCTCTTTATTGTAAATTTCATAGACCTAATTGATCCTTACAAAATGCTCTTGTTGATTTTACCAAAGTCACAAAAAGCCAACCTACGGTTGCAAATGATAAGTGATATAGTTCCAACCTTTATGTTGAGATTTTCATTTACATTAAAAAATAAAAGAGAAAACAACAAAGGTGTATGTTATAACCTTACCTGTTCATTAATGACATTAGCAACTTCTTTGCTGAACTAGATAATAGTTTAGAATATTTCCCCCATGTTTTTGTGCTACTCACAATAACAGGGAACGGACACAAAAACCTTTCAAGTTTAATCTGCTTTACTGGTACTTTCTTAAACTGAGACAATCAACAAAACAATAAATCAAGCTCTGGTTTGTAGTATTTACCAATTTCCTTGGTATAAATACTACCATGACAGGTTTCAAGCTACCAATGAATGACACAGCAATGAACACAGAATTGTTAAGATATATGCAATACCCCATCATTATATAATATTTCACTATACAGATCATATAGACTTAAATACTAGTACAATGTAGCAAAATAACTAGGAAGTGGTGAGTTTTGGACTTAATGGTCTTTACTTTTAATATAACTTATTTAAATATAAATTTCTGTAACTTAATTTTTAATGATAGCTGTGTCTAATAAGATTTCTCGTAAGATTTCTAAAAATTTAACAATCAGCTTTTGTGAGCAGGTACAAACCAGCTCTATGACACTATTGGCTAGATAGCATATAAATGTTTCATAAACAATGGAACTACTACTCAGCAGTGATTTTTCAAGATCATATAGTTGGTAAATGGTAACACTGTGATTCAAGCTGGGGTATGACTTACTAAATTCTTGTTGTATCTTATCAAGATATTAAGAATATAACTTACACAAAACTTTAACATTTAAATTCATAGAAAGATGTTTTCCTTTGCAAATGTTCAAGTGGAAACCTGCTTTTGTTATATTCTTTTGCATTGAAAAAACAGATCCTCTAATCACTTTAAGAGGAGTTTTGCTACACAGAAATAAGAGTTTGGTTGAAAAATTAGGGACCCAACCACATACATCTTGATGGAGGCAGACCTCCTGGGATTGGGAAAGCCATGGATGGCAGCTGAGAGACTTTTTCTGTGCATGTGTGCTCTATTTATTCTCTACAGATACTTGCATTATCTCATTTTTCTCCCACTTTATAGAGTTCAATTAAAAATCAGAATATTTCTGTATTGCCCCACATTTAATTAGTAATAAAGTTTTCTCTATTACTTATTTTTTTAAAACTTAACTACTCCGAATTCCAGGTAACTTACTCTTTTTTTTAAAATCATGCTTATTGGTTTCAGAGAGAGGGGAAGGAAAGGAGGGAGAGACAGCGAAACATCAACATGAGAGAGAAATATTGATCAGTTGCCACTTACATGCACCCCAATTGGGGACCAAACCAACAACCCAGGCATATGCCTTGACCAGGAATCGAACCCACAACCTTTCTGTCTACAGGATGACCCTCCAACCAACTTAGCCACATAGACCAGGGCTCACTAAGTATGTTTTTAGTGGGAAATAGTAAGTATCCAAGAAATAAAAATGGCTATATTTAAGAACCTTAAAATCTAACAAGGCAAATTACAAATGAAATAATGCATTCATCTGTAAGCTTTTATGGCTAAGAAGTACAAATAAATAATTCATTACCAAAGGAATGGGTAAGAGCTTTGAACATAAGTATCTTAAAATCAGTTTCTATTTTTCTCCTCATACTCTTAACAACTCTGAAAGACAGTACATATACCTTACAGCCAATAAAGATAAAAACTAAGATAAAAGCTGTTTATAGCCAATTACAGTAATATTACAAGGCTAAATTGCTAAGATTGCTAGTATTGTTTGTTTGTTTGCTTGTTTTAAGTACACCAATTTCCTTAGCTAGTATTGTTTTTTAAAAAGTATACCAATTTCTAACTTTTGAATTTGAGCAATGAAATTATATAACAGATTCCTCAATAAGATATACTAAAGCGGTCATGAAGAAGTTGTTGCAAATATTAAAAAGCATGTATTAATTACTAATAATTAAGAATAAAAGATTTTGTCATAAAAACAATTAATTAATTTGAAATACAAACCATAAAAATTATAAAACTGAACTCAACCATGCTGCATAAAACAGATACATTTTAAAGACAGGGCAAACATCTCTTTTGTTCATTGCCTTATTATATCCCTTGTGTCTAACATATGGTAGTCACACATGATTGGTTGCTGTATGCCTTGAGAGGACATGCTCTCCCTAATCCTAGAGGTGTGACCATCTCAGTAATAATGTAAAAGGGATTCATGCAAAGGTTGGGAGCTGAAACTAGAGGAACTTCAAAATCCTCCAAAATATCTTGTTTAATGTGAATTACAAAATTTCATATAATTAGAATATAAAGGAACATATATAATAAAATTTCTGAACATAATTTATTGTACTATCTTATTTACAAATCAATTTTTAAATGATAGTGCTACAGAGTTATTAAGAGTTAAGAATAATATAATACTATTATTATATTCTACATGGAGGCAATTATTAATAGGGAATTCAAGTTAAGACAATGTCAGCTGACCAGCTCTCACCATTTGATCAATCAATAAAATACTTAATAACTTTTTACAAATCAAGTACTTCAAGTTCTGATGTGACACAGTATTAGTCACTAAATGTACTTAAAAGATGCTTCAAATAAAAATTCTAAACAATACCTACTTTAAAAATTAAAAGATTAAGCTCAATCTTGTCCTCCCAATTGAATTAACAGATGTTGCCTGTTTTTGTTTGGAATACATGTCATTTCATGAAATTAATTATTTAGTTAATATTTTCTTTCTTATGAAATCTGGTGTTAATTGGAAATCAATTTTTCTTAAGTCTAAACAAGTTAAATGTTTAGAGAAAGCCATAATGTAATACCCAAATCTGTTTAAAAACATCTAAAAAGATATTTGATCAGACAGTTTTCAAACAGACTTGGACTATTAAATACCAAACAGACACACTCTGTTTGACAATATGTATTTTGGAATTTAAGTGTGTTTCTGCTTTTCAACAGGCCTCATTCAATGAAGCCACAATAAAAACAGTAAAGATCAATTCTTCCTCCAGGGAACCAAACTGCATCTCTTTTATTCCTCACAAGCTGATTATAGACAAGGATCTCAGAATCCATAACTAATCACGTCTGTGAAGACCCTATTTCCAAATAAGGTCACATTCTGAGGTTAATCTTTTTCTGCTCCAATGTCCCTTATAATATAAAGAGGCAGTGCTGATTAAATAAAATCTTAACTTTTGCCATAGACACCAACGATATCCTTGTTGCTGCTAAGGCAACAAGGAGAAAATTCAGGTTATATATTACCTAACAAAGAATCTTCTAAAAAAAGATATGAATTAAAATTATTTTCAGTCCTTAGCTTTTGAGACCCCTCCTCCAATACTGAACTCAGTCGATGAGGTGAACTTATAGCTCATCCTATCCCTCCACCTTGGTTTCCAAGACACTAATCTTCACCGGTAGGTTCTTCCTACCAAAGTCTATCATCTATATGAGGAGGACACCAAAATTTTTATCTCTGGCCTGTATCACTATTTACTGAACTCCAGACTTACACAACATATTTAAACATTTGTCAGAGGCTATCCCACAAACACCTTAAACTCAACACATCCAAAACTAAATTTAGCAACCTGGAAGTGTAATGGTTAGGAACAAAGACTCTGGAAATTAAAGACTACCTGGGTTGAAATCCTGGCCCTGCCTTTTTCTTATTAAATATCTAACCTTGGAAAAGATACTCCAATCTTTGACTGTTTCTCTCACCTGTAAAATAGGAATAATAATTGTACCTATTATTATTCCTATTATATTATATAATATTATATATAATATTCCTATTATATTATATAATATAATATTATATAATATATAATATTATATCCTACACCTACAGGTTATAGTTTATAACAGTGACTAAAATTAAGGTCTGAAATGGTCAATCCCTGTTTCACCACAAAGACTCATTCTGTTGAACTGTAAATTTCATGGCAATGAATTTCTGGATCCAAAGAAACCAACAGCTCTTCTTAGAATCAAAGAGGTATTTTCCACACCACCATATTTTAACCGTATTTCTGTTATGAATGATGTGTACATCTTATATCTAGCCTGTGGAAAGAAGGGATTGGTTGGAAGGTGGACCCACCCAAAGTGTACAAAACTTTGGAAAGCTGATTGGTCATTTTGAGCAAGTACCTGCTCTGTCCCACACCGAAGCTAACATAATTCTAGGGTGACAAACTCATGACCTGCACTTGCCCAGTACACTACATAGGCCACTGCTGAGGGCAGCCATGGCCTCCAGGAGGGAGCCTCTCTCTCTCTCTCTCTCAACCACCTGGTGATGCACTAATCAAAGCGTTCATGCCCTCTCCCCCAGGACGACATGACCTTGCAGCCCTAGCAGCCTCATGGCAGGGTAGGCTCCAAAAGGGAGCCTGAAATTAACAGCAGCTAGGAACAACCTAAGCTACCTGGATGGGGACTATGACCAGTCAGCACACACCTGCAGACTCTAAAGGATTGTATTTTCAAATGGAGCAGGAACTCTGGGCGTTGGCTTTTGTCTCTGCTCTTACTGAGGATGGTTACACTCTTTCCGTGGCAGAAAGAGGGGATGGTCTTTGAGACCATCTGAGGAATCTGCCATTCTCCCAGATCGTGCAGCACCTGAATAAAAACTCCTTTCCTTTTTTGCATGAGTATCTGCCTCAAGAGTTTGGCTTTTGGTGGCAACAGGGAGCTGAACCTCCTTTGTTGTTCAGTTACACTTCAGGTTTATACAGGCCCAATTCCCTAAAAAATTCCTGTTAAATAAAAAGCAGAAACTGGGAATGGCAGGATATGTTTTGCATTTCTATGCTCTTTAAGAAAATATAAAAACAGTCTTAAATTTTTTTCAATGACAGTGCTATATGGTTTACCAATAACGATCATTTCAAAACTGCAGAAAATTCCTAATATAGAAAGGACACATTCTGTGTTAAAAAGGAAATTTCCTCCACTCGCCCAACATAATCATTTTAGTCTTTTAACCTCAAAGAGTGATAAAATCAAATGTATTCATATTAAAGGTCTAGTGAAACATTGAGAATTCCACTGATCTGTGTAAACACACCACCTGTCCAAAACACACTAGCCTATAAATAATCATAGCTCTTCCCATCCCAAAAATGGAAACATCCTATCAGGAGGAAAGCAAAGCAAGGGAGACAACTGTGTCAAGTTGAAAAACAGTCTGAACTCTATTTTGGGACCAGTGTTCTGATGGTCAAGCATTTAGCTTTTTAGGCAGGATATTTCAAAAGATCAGACAAACCTCAGCTAAATAACCATATATTAACTTATCACTTAAAAACAAAATAAAATTACATTTATGTTCAACTAATTACATTATACATCAGATTATTTCACACCATAAGCCAATTTCTCAACTAATTTATATCGTTTCAGTTAGTTTTTCTTTAAAATGAGAGTTCTAAATAAAATTACAATATATAACTAAAGTAACATTTTAAATGCTTCTAAATTAAGATTTAACTCTCTCCCTTAAACATTTGTGTTTAAATGCTTATTGTGTGTAACAAAAATCTAAACCCTAACATTATGTCTCAGAGAGACCCCTTTAACCTACATTAGGACAACGACTTTCAAACTCTGAACAACATAACCATTGGGAAAATGGTTTCAATTCCTGCTCAAATCTAAGACAGGCACAAATTCTTTCCTTACCTTCAACAGAGACCTACTTCGATACTTGGAATTCCAAGTGACATTCCAGACCAATTACTAACTATTACCTAAGTCTACCAAACTCAACACTCCCAGACTTGTTGGCTAAATGTTAACAAATGATAACAAACAAACGGTTTGGTTTAGATAATAGAACAGACTTTACACCTTATTAAAAAGCAGCTCCTCTCCTATCTCTTAGCACTCTTTCCTGTCAAAACCACCTACTTTTTCATAAACCATACTTTGGCTCTATTGACCTCTAAGAAATAAAATGTTAGAAAGGTACTAAAACTTAACAATATTTATTAAAAATATACTTCAAACATTTTGATCCCCCCGACAGAACCCTGGCATACCTCTCCAACCTTATCTCTCAGCTTTCCTCACACAACCCCTTTCTCTGCAAGACTATCTGCAAACTTGCCAATAGATTTCTTTATTTTCAACTGTAAATAAAGCTCTTTCAATTAACATCACCATTAAAATCAGTTCTAACTAGGTATCAACTCAGCTTTCGCTGACAGCATTCAATTCATTACAACTGGTTTTGATCTTCTAACGTGTAATAGGCAAGCCTTAGAGATGCTGCAGGTTTGGTTCCAGATACCTACACTTGATCGTCTGTATTGTCTTCTGGCTCTCAAAACAAGGTTGTAGGCCTGCAAATAATTCCAGTGTATCAATTTTGGGGTTAAACTCTCTATTAGTCCCTGATACACAGTCCTTTATGTACATTGAACCCACTACAAGCAGAAGGATTTTTGAAAAATAAATAACTAAACAATATTAATAAAGAAGTGGAACTCAGTAAAGATACCCTCCTGCCACTACTCAGCAAAAAATATAGAAAATTAGCAAAAAATGCAGCCAATAGCTCTCCCTGTTATAAATTTCAAATGGTTCTATTTCTAGGTCAGAAAAGTCATGTAAAAAAAAATTTTTTTAACGATACAAAAAACAAAATGGAAAACTGGAGAGGAGAAACAAGATTATAAACAACATGAGAAAAATAATGTATAGATGCATGAATTCAACAGTAATCCTATACATGCAAAAATTAACTCATAAATTTTAGAATTATCATTCAGTCTTTCATCCTCTAGAACTAAAATAAGAGCTCACATCTGTTACAGCAACAAAGACCTGGGACAGAGGTGAGGTGGAAGATGCCTAAAGTGAACTCCGTCCATTCAAGCATATAATCAGAATGAATAATTTACAAGCATTCTTTCATCTTCAATGCTACTAAGAGCTGAATTCTAAGGAGCTTAGGGAGACCGTAACACATCTGCTAGCCAAGTTGAATAAGCAAAGGGAACATAAGCAAAAAAGAGCCACCAAAACCTGTTCACAAGATCAGGGAATGGGTGGGGGTACTAGAGAAGAAATGGCAGAAAAGCAGAGACTAGTGTAATAGTGGTCAGTGACTTAGGTCCTTAACTATATCTATTCTTTCCATTTCAGGAAGAAGAGTATTAAGCTAACTGAGTCAGAGAATTGTATTAAGCTAATATAGCTATGTATATTCGCCATCAAAAGGAATATCTGTAACAAGAGGCAAAATGTAAAAAGAAAAGAATCAAAGCATCAGTGGGTCTTTCCATTTTAATTCAAATAATCTAAAATAAATATTCCATTATGTAGACATTATGAAAAAATTCTCCAACAATTCATATATGATTTTTTCAAATCTACACCTAGTTCATGTATCTTTGAAAGGAAGCATACTACATATGCATAAGCATGAAAAGAAGTACACACTCACCCAGTAGCTCATAAAATATGATTTTTCTGCAAAGACAACACAACTGCACAAAAACACAAAATCTTTAAACTAGGACTTTATATTATCTACTTCTCCTGGTTTTAAAGAAATGCTGTATGTGTCACCTCAGACTATAATTTATGACAACAACAAACAATATATTTAGTTAAACAACAAACAATATATTTAGTTATCTACCAAGCAAAATTCTGCATCTAAAGGTTAAGAAAGTTTAAAAATTAAAATAAATAAAAACAAAAGGCAAGTTAATTTATTTATTCTTTTTATAAACAGTACTTTGACTTTAAGGGAAAAAAATTCTTTTTATTCTGACCCACTGATGTGCTCAGTAAATATGTATGGTATATAGCTATTTTAGATATTATGCAACAAAACAGTAAAAAGGACAAAATCTCTGGTCATATAGGACTTACATTGGTCTTAACTGAATAAATCAATGAAAAAACACAAGGTATCAGTAAGTGACAAATGCTATGCAAGAAATAAAGTGATGTAATACAAAGTGATTAAGTAGCTACATAGACTGGGTCTTCAGAAGGCCTCTTGAAGGGCATAGCCATGGCCCTTCAGGAATCAATCCAATGATTCTCAACAGTGAGCAAGAGCTAAAGACCTATCATAAATAAAAGTTGAAAGACCTGGCTGGTGGCACAGTGGATATAGCGCAGGCCTGTCAACCCAAAGGTTGCTGGTTCGATTCCCCAGCCAGGGCACATAACCAGGTTGCAAGCCAGGTCTCCAGCCAGCTCTGTAGCTGGACACAGGTTAAAGGCAACCATGCATTGATGTCTCTCTCCCTCTCTGGTCCTCTCCCTTCCCCTCTCTATAAAAATAATAAAGTCTTAAAAAAAAAAGTTGAAAGTCTTATCTTGGACTTTGTTGACAAATCTGCTCATATTACATTAATTTTTAGATAACTGCTAAATAAAAGCCTAGATATATGAACTCAATAGCAAGAATAAAAGAATGACAAAAATGATTATCACTTAAGTGTAACCATATAAAAGATAGTAAATTGATAAACTACACCATTCAAACAAGATACAAATTATAGTTCCTTTAATAACTTTTCCTAACCTCAATACCACATATAATACATGTCTGTTTAAACTATTTTCCAATAGCTTTAATTATACTATGTCTCAAAAGCGAAAAATTCATTTTAAGATGATTACAAACTAGATGGCTTTAGTTTGTTTATCTGAGAATAAAAAGAACAAACAAGTATGGATATGTCCCTTATAAAAATAGCACAGGCCCTGGCTGGTGACACAGTGGATAAAGTGCTGGCCTGGGAACCCAGAAGTCACTGGTTCGATTCCCAGGCAGGGCACATAACCAGGTTGCAAGCCAGGTCTCCAGCCAGACCCGTAGCTGGACACAGGTGAAAGGCAACCATACATTGACGTCTCACTCCCTCTCTGCCTCTCTCCCTCCCCCTCTCTCTGGAAATAATAAATAAAATCTTAAAAAAAAAAAAAAAAAAATAGCACATACATCTGGATGATCAGCCTACAATACTCTGTTTACAACAGGGTCCAAAGAAATTAACAGCTCTGGGCAATAAGATTCAGAAAAAGTTCATAACTTTAAATAATTTTCATTGTAGCATACTTGCACAGAATTCCATTTTTCTGCAACAGCTAAAAGTGTACAAAAATTACAATATTATCCAGCATGGAGGGCTGAAGGAAGATCATCATAACTTTCAACAAATCTCAGAGTGTTGTTACAAACCAGATTGTAAAACTTAAGAAGAAGAAAAAAGTAAATAGTCCAACCTTGAGAAATCAAAAGGGTCACTATTAAATTGTTACACAGGTGAGGAAATCAGTTTAACTTCCATGTAATTTAGTTTTTCTAACATTCTTTAAATATTTTGAGGAGGTACTCTTTAGGGCACATCAAACAAGAGAGAATAACCCCAAAATGAACTAAACATTTTGTTAAATCTTAATATTTTCAGTTAAATATTAGAGAATTAAGTATATTAAATATATCATAAACCAAAATTCAGTAACATATGATAAAACTAGTATCTAAGTGCCAATATCCTGGTTAAGATTTAGAGATTTCAATTATCTCAAAAAAGCACATTTTCAATTCAAAACTGTCAAAAATGAAACATGTACATTTCTATGTCATTAAGGTTAAGATTTTAAATTATAGATCTATAGTTTTATTAAACAACTTTGGTATCTATATCAAAAAAAAAAAAAAAAAAAAGCCTGATAAAACTTGTTATCAGAATGACTTCAAAGGATTCCAGCTTGGTATTTCATAAAGATATTAATCTGTATTAATTTAGAATATTCTTGGCATATAATTGTTCACATTCTTCTCTTCTAAAAAAAAAAAAAAAAAACAAAAAACTGTGATGTGAACTTTTAAAAGACTACCCAGCCTCGGAAAGAACATTTCCCTCAAGAAAAAGTTGTTGAATTAGCTCCTAATTATTTATGGACACAAGAACCCCTACTAGTTTAACTTACAACTATTCAAACCTATCAAAGGTTAAAGCCATAAAGAATAAGCTGGTGAGCAGAAGCTGAGGTAACAGAAAAAGAAAGATCAATAAAGATAATTAGAGAAAGAATCACTATCCTTAGGTCAACCATTTTATGGCTGTAAAACTGTGCACTTGCATACATATAAACACTGATCTCACACACACATACACACACAAATATGCTCTGTTGAATAGTCCAAGTCTAAAGACAGCATAAATAGAAAGAAAAATATGTGTTTCCCAGAATAATTATGGACTAAAGAGTTCCCTGACGGTTGATGGATAAAGAGACAGGTATGGACAGTTTTGGGGGGCAAAGGGGTAAAAATGACACAGATAAGAACTTTGACTCTAAGCCAGTATCTGTGACCCACAATGCTTATGCATTTTAAGGATTTGTATAAGAGATCCATTATAGGGAAAATGTGAACTAAAAAAACAAAAATCTGATTGAAATATAATGTAATCATAATATATGTTATAATAATGAAAAAAGATCAACATAACAGGACAGGTCTATTGGTTTTACAGTGTATAGTTTAAAATATCTTTCTTTAGAAAAAGATTTTATGTGACTACATATAGAAGTTAATGCATCTTACCTTCCACAGAAGGTGCCTGGTCCTGAGCTGAATACAACATATCCTTGAAAGCCTACAAGGAAGAAAAAAACCAAATACATGAATTGAGTAATCCTTACACTAAAAGCATTTGAATCTAAACAATTACTTCTTTTACAATGTCCACACAATGACTACATGAGATTCCCTAAATTAAGAATGTGGTAAAATACTTCAATGAACTTTAATAAGCTAAAACAAAAATACCAATCTAGTATTGTCTAATCTTTAAGATAAGGGCTAATTTGTACACTTTAAACATTAAGGGGCATTTGAAAACAGTAAAATATCACCGGAGCCCTGGCTGGTGGCTGAGTGGACTGGCACCAGTCTGTGAACCCAAAAGTCACTGGTTCAATTCCCAGTCAGGGCACGTAACCAGGTCTCCAGCTAGGTCTCCAGCCAGGTCCATAGCTGGAGGCAGGTGAAAGGCCACCACCATACACTGATGTCTCTCTTCCTCTCTCTGGAAATAATAAATAAAATCTTAAAAAATCTTCCTATCAAAATGGTAGAATTAAGTGGATAAGGCTCCCAGAGCTGAAGAGCTGGACATCAGCTGAGATGACTACCTAGTCCCACAGCTTCGAAGCTTCAAATATAATAAATCTGTAATAGTAAGTATAGCACTTTCATTGAGTCTTGTAAGTCATCCTAGCACATTATCAAACGCAATAGGGGAAGGTTGTGGGAACCCTCAAATTTATAATCAGCCAGGCAGAAGGGTGGGAAGCTTGGGACCCCACCTGCAGATGGCATCTTAAGTGGGGATAGTCTTGTGGGATTAAGCCCTTAAATGATGGGATCTGTGCTAACTTCAGACAGTGTAAGGATTGAACTGAATAATTAGATGCACAGTTGGTGGGGGAGAAATGATTGTTGGTGTCAAAAAAGGAAAACAACAAAACTATATTTGATATCATAAGTGGTAACAGAAACCTTTTCAGAAAAAGGTATTAGAGCAAATACCTATAAATAGAAAAATAAAAGAAGGAACAAATAAATCCAGCCAGAGAATACATATAAAAATAAATCTATCATGGGAGCAGGTATCAGCGATTCAAATGTCTAAATGAAGTTTTTGTACTTTTGGAATATACCAGGCTGGTGTGCAAAACTTAAATGATGTGATAAGGAACCAGATAAACCATCAATGACCAGAAAAGTAACTTGTACGCAGTAGGAGCTCAATAAATAATTTTTAAATTCAAAAGGGTTTCTTCTTTGGAGGAAATTAAAGATGATTGAAAAAGCACATGAAGAAGAACCTTTGACATGTAAGGAAAGTGAATTAAATTTGCAAAAGGAAAGCTTACCAAATTGTTCTTTAAATGATTAAAATTTTATTTTATTATTTATTTTTTAATTAAAGACTTTATTCATTATTTTTAGAGAGAGGGGAAGGGAAGGAGGAAGAAAGGGAGAGGAACATCAACGTACGGTTGCTTTTCATGTGCCTCCATCTGGGAACCTGCCTGGAGACCTGGACTGCAACCCAAGTATGTGCCCTGACTGGGAATTAAACCAGCAACCCTTGGATTCCCAGGATGGCGCTCAATCTACTGAGCCACACCAGCAAGGGCTATGATTAAAATTTTATAAAGAGAAAAATGAGTCTCATTTTGATTATAAAACTGAATCATAATGTCATTTAAACCAAGACAACCATCAGTGAAATCACAGATAACTCTTTTTATTTACTACTTGAGTTTTTACCTGAATAAAAGACTGACTATGTTTTTTCCAGTAAGACATTCTAGAGAACTCCATAAACAGGATACCATTCTGTGCCTATGACAAAAGAATAGCCATGGGGGTGGGAAGTCTACAAGTATTACCTACATTATATTAGTACCTAAAGACCATATGAGCCACTCAGCTCATATCCAAATACACAAAACAACAAATTCAAAGGGTTTCCTAAAGTCTTGCCATTTTACCTTATGGAAATCCAATACCTTACATAAAACTCTGAATTTGTATAATAAATAAAATCAATACATATTCATTATCTGTTACAAAAGATTTCTTTGATTTCCAAAGGATTTAAAACAATCTTGTTCATTAGCATCTCTGTTATCTTGGTTGTAATGTTACTGAAATACATATAAACTAGGAAAATGTTCTTCATGCTTAGAACAACTCATATCAGTGGTCAGGGGAACGGGGTTGGGGGGAGGGGGAGGTAGAGGCAAAGAAGGGGAGCAGCTTAGACAAGAACCTAGTATAAAGGAACCATGGACATGGACAACAGGTGAGATTGACTTTGGGGGGAATGGGTGGATGGGGAGGGGGACAGAGGGGAGCAAAAAGGGGATGGATGTAATACAACAACAATAAAATTAAAAAAAAAAAAAGTAAAATCTTACAAATATTATCCAAATACAACCACAAAACCAATACTATTCAACCAACATTAATATGATAGGAAAATGGGTGTTTGCAGAGACAAAATCTCAACTAGTAATATGAATACCATGCTGACTGCCAATATTCCTATTCTTCTGCGTTGGGAATGCCTATGTGACTTTGGGTCAGATGTGATCTAATTCCCTTACAACCTCTCTCTACGTGAGGCAGCACAGTAGAGTAGCTAAGAGCTACCGAATCAGATGATGTGTATGAAAACCAACCCTATCATTATTAGCTTGGGAAAATTAACCGCTTTGTACTTCAGGGCACTCATCTGTAAAACAGGAATGGTGACTGCACATAGCTCACAGGTCTATTGTGAAAACTAAAAACTCTTAAAACACAAATGTTTATATTAATTATGATTTATGATTATACGAGGATACATGAAGAATATTTAGAATGGTGCTTAAAGTACAGAAGATGCTCAAAGAATGTTAGTTAATAGAATGTGAACTACCACAAAATTTAAGTCACACAATGGCTACGGCATCATTTGGCTCTCTACTGGCCATTTATGCATAGCTATGTTTTAGTTCTTACTAATTCTTCATAAAGTGATCAAGTCATAAGCAAGAGTTAATACATTTACAGTTTTATTGAAAAAAATCCAGCCCAGGTGGGTGGCTCGATAGTTGGGAGTGCTATCCTGTACATCAACAGGATGCAGGATAGATGCCCAGTCAGGGCACATACCTAGATTGTAGGTTTGATCCCCACTTGGGGCAGGTACAGGAGGAAACCAATTGACGTTTCTCTCTGTCCCTCTTTCCCCCTCTTTATTTCTCTCACATACATCAATAAACATATCCTTGGGTGAGGATTAAAAAAAGAAAAACCCAAGGATACGTATAAGTGGACCTATGCATTTCAAACCCATGTTGTTCAAGGGTCAACTGCATTTCTTTAGAGCCTGGCAGAGTGTACAGAACAGACCTCCAATAATGTTCACCAAATGAATAAAGCTTAGTAACTTCCTTAATAATATTAATTTTTTTAGAAGATTTATTTATTATTTTTAGAGAGAGGTTTAGGGACAGAGACATCAATGTACACAATATGTCACAATGTATGCCTTTCACCTGCCCCCAGCTACGGACCTGGCTGGAGACCTCATTATGTGCCCTGGCTGGGGAACAAACCAGTGACCTTTGGGTTCAAAGGCCAGTGCCTTATCCACTGTGCCACCAGCTAGGGCTCCTTAATAATATTTAAATAATCTAGAAATATTTATGGTTTGCCTCTTTTATGTAAATATAAGCAAGGAGGCTAAACCTTGACTTTAGTAATGTGCTTGTGCAATCCCCTCCCATAATAAACAGGACTGATCTGTGTAACCAATAGAATACTGCAATCATGACAGAGTACTGCTTACAAAGCTAGGTCATGAAAGACACCGGTTTTCATCTTGCTCTGTGTTGGGATAACGCCAGTCACTAAAAAACTGAAGCAGCCCTATGGAGAGGTCCAAGGGGTAAGGAATTGAGGCCTGAAAAAACCCAGCACACATTTGCAATTCATTTGAGTGAGCCATGCTAAATTTGAATCCTCCAGCACCCCAGCGGGGCTTGAGATGACTAACATCTTGACTGAAACCTCACAGAATACCTTAAGCCAGAACTACCCAGATAAGCTGCTTCCAAACTCTGAACACACAAAACAATGTAGGATAAGTGTTTATCACTGGTTGTTTAAAAAGATTTTATTTGGGGGGACAGAGGGGAGCAAAAAGGGGATGGATGTAATACAACAACAATAAAATTTAAAAAAAAAAAAAAAAAAAAAAGATTTTATTTATTATTTCCAGAAAGAGGGGAAGGGAGAGAGACAGAGAGGGAGAGACATTAATGTACGGTTGCCTTGAAGTGTTCATTACGCCACTAACTTTTGGGGTAATTTGTTAGATAGCAATAAATAATTAATTAAATGAAACTAGATTTGAGAAAGATTTTTTGAAAGATTTTACATTATTTTTAGAGAGAAGGGGAGGGAGAGGCAAAGAGGGAGAGAGATATCAATGTATGGTTGCCTTTCAAATGCCTCCAGCCACAACCTGGATTGCAACCTGGTTATGTGCCCTGACTGGGAATCAAACTAGCGACCTTTGGGTTCGCAGGCTAGGGCCTTATCCACCGTGCCACCAGCCAGGGCCAAGAATGATTTTCATATCACCAAATGCACACGTTATTAGATCATAAGCAACATCTTTAGCTTGTATTGATCAAAGCTAAAATTTTTATTCCTATAAAGCTACAAAATTATGGAAAGGAAAACTATGACAATTTTAAGTAAGTGATTTATTTTAGTAATAAGCAGCAAAACTGCATTCCCATGCGTCAAAGCCACCCACACTGTAATTTAACTCACCCTGAATGCCCTTGAAAAGTTGCATAGCCACACTTCTGAGCTGAAGCGGGTCTGACAGAATAAATCAGCATCTTCCTGTCTAAGAATATTATTCTGATGATAAAATAAAGCTGATAACAAACGTTCATTTCTAACTAATTAAATCTCAGTCTTACATTTATTTATTGTGGAAACAGCTATAAATTCTCAGAAGGCAGAGAGCAATCTCACTTCAATTTTTATACACCACAGTGTCTAGCACAGTACAAGTTCAAAATATTTCTGTAAATTCCACACATTGTAACACAAAATCCAAATTTCCAAGATAAGTCTATCAGTTAACTTTTAAGTGTTGGCTATGTTGTTTTTATTGAATTATTTTATAGCATTTCAAGTTTCATGAAATATCAAAATGCAAAGTCCTTTCTTATTTTTCCCCAATATTCACTGCCCCTTTTTTTTTCCTAAATTAAATTCAAACCTCTTTCATTTAGTAGTTCCAAGAAAGTTTCTTAGTGCTCTTGGCTTCCAGCCCTCTTTAACATATAATATAGTTCACATAGGTTGGTAAAACATGTTGGATTTTGGCCAAATGTAAAATTATTTCAACATAAATTCTCACTTTTCTTAGTAACAGTTTGTCAGTTTATTTGAAAGGACTCAAAAAGGAACCCAAATGTTCTCCAATGCTGTTTCCTATACACTTATAAAAGTGTTTCTAACCCATGGAACTCAAACCAATTTTAATACTGCAGAACCTTAATAAACCAGATATTCTCTGTGGGCTAAATAATGTTTCCCACAAATATACTACTACTTGTCAAATATATAAAAGACATTTGTACTTAACAAAATACTATTATCTTTTGATTTGGTTAATTATAAGACCCACCATTATTTTATGTACATTAGGAAAGAGAAACACTAGCAATTAAACTATGACATCTGTATGATGAATCCCAAGTTTAAAGATATTGGAACCTGGAACAGGGGAATGTGCATCTCAGAATCTATAAAATATAGTAACTCATTTTGTCAGAATGTAAATTCTCAAGCAATGGATTCTAAAAATCCAACTTCCATTGTTGGGTTTCCAAGAAATTTCATGACACTGAAAGAGGGTCTTGTCACACTAAAGAATGAGTACCAATACCCTAAAATAAATGTCTATTTAACAAATGAATAAAAATTACTCCTCTAGTTTACTTTTAATGAAGGTAAAAGTAACATCTATAATTCGCTGAAAAGTGCCTTCTATATAGGTCAGGCCCTTGCTTACACTTCCATATATTATTATATGTAATTCCCACAATATATTTGAAAGGCAAATATTATCTCCATTTTACACACAAGAAATCTTAAGTTAGAGAAATAAAATGACATGTTAAAATTCCCACAGCCAATAATTGAGGGAAACACAATTAAAACAAAAAATTAAAATTAAAGCTACTTTCTTAACTACCTCATATCTGAATCTCATATCCTCAAAGAACCTCTTCTTTTATTCTACTTATTCCTAAAGTTCTAAACTAGTCTCCTGTTAATAGCCAAATTTCCCAAATGAAATTTGAGTTGCCCTGCTGACTTTAACTTCTTAAAATCCAGCATCAAGTTAGCAAAAGACAGTTTATGTTAAAAATTTACCAATGGACTCCTTTTGTTATATCCGAAGTCCTATACTTAATCCTCATTCTCACTGACCTGTTTAGTATGTCACTGCTTTCCCTCAATTAATTATTTCTTTAATTACTATCTCAATTATAACACATTTAATACAATTTTTAAAAACTCCAGCTACTTATCTCTACTTAGACATTTCACACATGAAATCAGCATATTTAAGATCTATGTCAAAAGTTTACCACCCTCAAAAGTAGCTATTCTTGACCAGTTTCCCTAATTTTAACCATCATATTGAACTTTTCCCTCCTTTACCCCTATACATCTATACTAGTAAGTGTTATACTTCCTCTCCTAAGTGCATTCCAAGTATTAATTCATTTCATTTCACATGATCCTCTAAAGTAAGCATTATTATTATCTTCAGTGTAAGAATGACAAAATTGCAGTACAGAAAGGCTAAATGCCTTGCCCAAGCTTATAGTTATTACAATTTCTATTCTAGTTTTTCAATCTATCAAGAACTAAAATTTTTAAAGTCCACGATACTAAGCAAACAACTCCTATAGAACATTTTGCAGCCCCCTTTGGCAAATATCTAACGGAAACATAATTTGAAATACTTATATTTCAAAAGCCTACTCTATCTACCCTAAAAGAAAGGTTTATTAAAACATGTATGAACTCTATTACTAGAAGTGGTGACTCAACCTGATTACCAACAGTTTTGTTACCTATTAAAAATACCTGAAAAACTACTGGTAAATAATATCTCAGTTTCATTATCATTGATCACATTTCAGTTTGTCAAATAAAACTAAGTAAAAAAAGCTAAATCCACATTCACTGAATAAACAAAACTAAAAAAATAAGAAACTTCTCTACACTGATACCAAAGCAACTCATTTCCAGATCTCCTGTCACACTATGTAAGGCATAGACATGAACTTTTAATTTTCTTTACTGTCTTAAACCACGTTCTTCTGAACCTCTATTTCTCATTCCTTAATGACATCTCAGGCAGAACACATGGCTTTTCAATCACTCTCTGTAGTTTAAAAAATAAAAAAAGTTGCCACCTGACTGGTGGCTCAGTGGATAGGTGCCGGCCTGCGAACCTAAAGGTTGCTGGTTTGATTCCCAGCCAGGTCACATAACCAGGTTGCAAGCCAGGTCTCCAGCCAGGTCTGTGGCTGGAGGCAGTTGAAAGGTGACCATACATTGATGTCTCTCTCCCTCTCTACCTCTTTCCCTTCCCCTCTCTCTGGAAATAATAAATAAAATCTTTAAAATAAATAAAAACAAAAATAAAGAGAGATGAGATTTACATGTATGTAGTTTTTTTTTTTTTTTAATTAATTAAATAAGGTATTTCATTCAAGTCCTCATTATTTTTGGCTTAAATATTTGGCTTTTATGCCTTTGGTCTTTTCTTGCCAATGCATCCTCCGAAATCTAAACTACCCATCTCACTATGCACTGATCCCTGCTCCCTGTTCTTTTCTTTTAAATTTCTAATGGTTCACATCCAGGAAACATTTAAACTCCTCAGCATGGTATTCCAGGCCTTCACCATTTTATCTCTTCCAATCCACCTTTCCAACACCTATCTACCAAATCAGATGCCATTAAAATGTTTGGACACTTCCACCTATCTATGCCTTGGTTCAGTATTACTCTATCTACCTAGATTGCCCTCACTGCCCTTTCTCCTCCTTACAGTGTGATCACACCCTACTCAATCTTTGGTACCCAGTTCAAATACCACCTCTGTGATACCTTCTGAGATAAATACCTTTGATCTACAGAGCAAAATCCATTGGCCATCCCTCTGTAACATGATACTATGATTAGGAGGTCACACAAGTTATGAGCTTCCCTAGGGCAGGATCTTACTTATCTTTACAACTCCAGCCACTTGCATGATGCTGACAACACAATACTGTGTGAAGAATCCAGATTCTGAAATAAGAAACACCCGTGTCTGAATTCTGGTTTTTGTTTTGTTTAGTTTTGTTTGGGGCGGGGGTGGGGGGGTTGTTTGTTCGTTACCACTCAACTAGCTATGTGATCACAGGCAATATACTCAGTCTAAGACTCAATGTCTTCTTAAAACAGGTATTACAAAACCCACTGTAGAAGGTAAGGGTTAAATGTAAAATGCCTGGCACAGCAGAAATAACATTAGCTGCTGTTATTATCAGTTTTATTTTTTACAAAAAATAAGAAAGGAAGGTGGCACTCAAGAATCCTTACTGAATTGGTTTAATACATATTTTGATCTTCTCCAGTCACACTGTATATCCCCCAAGTTTGGCTTCATACGTGTCACAAGAGATGGGGGTGTACTCTTCATGTACAGTTAACACAGAAACCTGTGTTAACATTCAAACACAGATCATGTTACAGAGGAATGGCTAAATGATTTTTCAACTTTCCTGAGTCATCTCTCTACCTAACCCCTCAAGCTTTACCATAATTCTTCAGTCCAGCCATTACTTCAGCAGGTGCTGGAGAACAGACCAGATCACACCTAAGTGTGTGGAATTAAGAGAGGGGCTCTTATAATCTCACCTCTGCTGCCCACAATTAGCAGTATTAACATAATTCGTTAATGGCTCTAAGACTCAGTTTTCCCAATCTGTCAAATCTAAGAACTACCTACTTTGCTATAAAGAGAAAATGTTTCTGAAGTACTCATCCTAGTGCCCAACACAGTAAGCACTCAAACGACTACAGCTGTTGTTATTGTCATTGATACCACCAGTGTTATTTATAATTCCCATATAAAAGCAAGAACTCCAAAGTATGACAGGTTTGATTTCAAATTCTGGGTCTACTACTTACTAGGTGTGCAGCCATACTCCAAGCCTGTATTTCCTCACAGTAACATGCAGATAATAAATCATCTATCTATATATTGCAAAACGGTTGTAAAGCAGCTGATACCTATTCCTAACTGCCCAATAAAAGTTAACTCTTTTCTTCTTAATGACAAACTGACCACATTTCACTAATTCTATTCAAAGAAAAGAGAATGGAATCCCAGGGAGGCAACTGTCCTTTGCAGTGGTGGGTGGTAGGGAGAAATAACCAGAGAACCCGCACCTATGGGTTTCCTTACTCTCTTATATGCTTCCTGAGACTAGGGAACCTTTTCTCAGGCCATCTCACTTTCTTTCTTTCTTTTTTTTTAATAAATTTTATTGTTGTTGTATTACATCCAACCCCTTTTTGCTCCCCTCTGTCCCCCTCCCCACCCACCCATTCCCCCCAAAGTCAATCCCACCTGTTGTCCATGTCCATGGGTCCTTTATACTAGGTTCTTGTCTAAACTGCTCCCCTTCCTTGCCCACCCCCATCTCACTTTTTGATAGGCATTTTGTACTCTAAGGCAACAACTCTCAGAAACTTTTTCAGGGAACCCTGAAGGTCAAAACTAGCATTTTCATAATAATAGTACAACTTCATGAGTCTTTCTCACTCTCATTCTTTCAAGAACACACTGGAGTTTTCCAGAGGCGACATGAAGCGTGATGTCATGTCTCTGATGGCCAGTAGGTAGGCTTATATATTTTGTGTTTTTTAAAGAGTTCTCAGTTTTAATTTCTAATACAGCCTATTATCAGTAGTAATTTTTAAGTTTCAGTGGTCCCGAGAACAAAACGTTTATGAACACTGCTCTGAGGTATAGAAAAAGCCCACAAAGCATATGGATTCCCTCTGATTTACAACTATACCAATTAAGCCTAAATAAGTAACTCATACAATAATCTAAACACTTCTCACTTTCCTGTCTTGACTTCATTTCAGCCCTTCAGTCTTCAAAAATAACACTTGTTTGCCTTGACTAGTGTGGCTCAGTGGGTTGGGCATCCTCCAGCAAACCAAAAGGCCACCAGTTTGATTCCCAGTCAGGGCACATGCCTGGGTTGTCGGCCAGGTCACCAGCTGGGGGTGTGCAGAGACAATTGATGGATGTTTCCCTCACACATTGATGTTTCTCTCCCTTTCTTTCTCCCTCCCTTCCCCTCTCTTTAAAATAAGTAAATAAAGTCTGTTCTAAAAAAATCACTGTTCACTAATTATTTACAATTAATAAATAGACCCAGTGACAGAACTGGGTCTATGGACTTATAACTCCTTATTCCTGGTGTGCTCTTTCTAAATACTGCAGGCCATCTTTAATAAATAAAAAATTACTATTTTTCTTAATCAACATATTGTCCCTCTTGTTACAGAGATAAAATTGTGGTTATACTTAAATCAGGTTATTTATTCTTTCCTCTGGCCTCTAATAAATAAACAACTATTTATTTTTTTGAATTAAGAGTTCAAAAATTTAAGAATTTTTTGATTTTCTCTGCTTGATGATGGGAAGAAATAGGTAACTATTTCCTCCTACAAATAAATTAGATATAAAGGTACATAACATAAACAGTTTGAAAACTAAAGAAAAAAAGTCTGCCATATTATTTACACAGTGATCCAAACTTATAACAATGTTCCAAGACCTCAATCTGCAATCTTCCCTTTCTCTACCATTTTTAATTTTGAAAACAGTATGTTGACTGAAATAAAAACCAAAACCAAACACAAAACCAAAAAATACTATTTTTCGGTTTTTCTGTTTTTAAAATAATAAAAGATCTAGAATTTTATAACAAATCAGCCTATAGCAACCAGCAGAATCCCTATAAATATTGGTAGAATTCATGAATAATTTTAAGGTATTTATGTTCATAAGCTTTGTCTATTTGGCTTACTGTAGCATTTACTAGGAAAGAAGAAGACCTGAATAGGCAAGAATCCTAGTAAATTTTGACACTCTTTCAATCCTAAAAACTAGTTAAATACCAGGCAACCCACAAACTGGCTTTGATTGAGCTACACAACTTAAGCAGTCTTCCAAAAGTTCTTTTTTATGCCAAATCCCAATGTCAAAAAAGAGAGAGAGAGAAATACTATGTACCTACTATATTTTTTATAAATTATATCCTTCTAAAAGCATGCACATTATAAAACACAGGATTTTTTAAAAAGAAGTTATTAAAAGATCAGGTTGCAAGCCAGATCTCTAGCCAGGTCCCCAGCTGGAGGCAGGTGAAAGGCAACCACACACTGATGTTTCTCTCCCTTTCTTCCTCCCTCCCTGTCCTTCTCTCTGAAAATAATGAATAAAAATCTTTAAAACAAATAAATAAATAACATAAACAAAAAGATTAGACAATGATAAAATAATTTTACCTTTCACTTATGAATACAATAATATTTTAATCTAAGAAATCATCAATAACAATACTTTCAGAGAACAACATAAATGAAAAGCTTCATTATTTTTTAAAACCTTAATTTAACATTTCTGTGATATAGTATTCTAATTCAAACTTCAGGATTCAGTTGATTTTAAAATGTGACTATGACTATAAGCTGAAAAATTCAGAGTATTTCCTAAACAAGATCACATCATCCATTTATAAATATTAGTAAAATTTTGTTTCTTCCTTGCCTTATGCATAAAAATAACTATAATAGTTCTAATACTATCTTCTTTTACTCCATGGGAATTTGGGGTACACTCCTGTGGGGACCTATGGAACCCCATCCAACACAAACACTTTCCAGATTAGGACTAGATCTGAAGCCAGGACTAATTTTCCATGGTCACTCCAGGGCAAAGAAGATTCTTAGGTTCTTATGATCTGGGCCTTCACCCAAGAGCTGTTTCAAAATCAACCTGCAGGGATGGATGAACAAGTATAATCTTTCCAGGATACTTTCCGTAACACATATTATACAAAGATAATAACGAACAAGTAATACATTTCTGTCTTATACATTCATTTCCTCATTTAAGAAACATTTGTAAAATCTAGGCATCTTACTTACAGAATCATTTACAAGTGTTATCTTAAATATGCCACACTGTACTTTCATTGGCAAAAGCACTGAAAGAAAAGTGTGGTTTGTGCCCCATCGGGTGGTCAAACTGGAAATTTCAAACAAGTTCCAGCAAGGCAAGTTAACCCTAACTAATCAACACAAAACCTTTGGGAAATTGAAGCCTGCAACACAAGTGTTCCCCTGGGAGAGCTCCATAAATGAAAATGACAGTAATGTTAAGGCAATGTTTCCTTATACTTGAAAATAAGAGATGAGCAGTTACCTCTCCCAAATCCTGCAACAAAAAATTAATCCAATGCTATCTATCACTGTTTATTTAAGTTAAACAAGAGTTTCTTATGGTTAGCTTTCTATTCACAGATTAAAATCTCACCAAAAAACGTCAAAAGGACACAATTAATTTAAAAGGGTATTATTAATAATAGTCCTTTAAGTTCTTTCCTCTCCATATATCAAACATAATTAAACCATAAAAGCATACAGAAATTTAGAGCCAGATGACTTCTTAGAAAATATAGTGTTGCGACTTAGAAACCATCAAATCCAGTTCACTCCCAGTCACAGATAAAGAACCTAAAGCCCAGAAACAGAAAGTGATTTTCCCCAGGGTCACTGGGTGACCTGACTCCCAATGCTTCAACATCTGTGCTCAAGAGAGTATCTATGTACATATGAACCTGGACAAGTGACTTAACCTCTCCAGACCTTAGTTTCCTTGCCTGAAAGAAACAAGGAGATAGTCTCTGAATATCCTTTAAACTCTAAAACCCAAAAATTTAGATACCTCATTAATTTAGTATCTTACAAAACTACAGCATACACTAAAAAAGAAAGAAAAAATTTGGTTCCTGAGAAACCAAAGAAGCACAGGGCCCTAAGGAGGAAAGCGTAAGTCAGCAGCCTAAGGCACCAAATATATTTGCTTCTTTTGCTAATATTCTGTAAAATATTAACATGGTCATACTAGTCTATTTGGTTGAACCTCGTCTAAGTTAATTTTGATTAATCAATTACAGAACTCTAAAATATACAATCACTGACTCTAAATTTGTTTAAAAAGTATTCTTACAAAGATTTATTAATGTTCTGTTTTCTATGTCAAGATTTACCCTCAAATAGATTACTGAAAACAGGAATAGTCCATGCTCATTTGTGTTTATCCTTTATAAAAACTACTCAGGAATGGATCAAATAGATTTTCTTTATATAGTTCTCCATGTTGCCCTATTCTTTTATGCTTTATTATTCTGCCTATGAATACCTTAGTCTAGGAACTCCACAATTTACTTTTCAGGATATTGATGGGTCACTAACACAAATAACTTTAATAATCCTAGGAAGAAAAACAAAAACCTAGGAACTACAATGAAAAGCTCTGGCCCTATAGTCTTACTTTATGGAGGAAAGAGCCCTGAAAAGGCAGAAAGGCTGTCCCCAGGGTCCCATGGCTAACATATACTAGAACTAGCACTTATTGTATGACTCTCTATATACACAATAATACATATAATTATAGGCATCAAATAAAATTGTCAGCTTCTATGTAATGCTCTGCTTATTTCAAGTAAAATTTAATATAGTGAAATAACATAAAAACCAAAGATGAAGCACTGTGGTTCACAGAACTAGAAACCACCCTAGGCTGGAAAATACACCAAAATTTCCCGACCCCTGTCTAAATAACAAATTTAGATGTCCATTCTACTAGACTAAGAGTATTTCAAGAGCATTCATCTTTATACATGAGAAGCTACATGTTACTGCACTACAAAAAGGTTCTTTTTTTTCTAGCAAGGCTAGTAATGTCTTTTGTGAGGCTCCTTTTTTCCCTTAAGTTTTTAAGAAGCTAACGTTTCTGGACTCTAAGTACTCTTATTTATGCTTCTTTAAGAATTTTTGAAGAACAGCACCAGCTCTTAAGAAACAATATATAAGACACAGATCCTAGCTCTATTTTAATAATGTTTTTAATGGCTCCAATTCACAAAGAAAAGTGTCCCTTATTTATTTGGCCTACCAAACAGAATTTACCCAGGGCAGAAGTCATATAGTAGGGACTCTGCAGAATGAAATTTCAATTACCCACAGTAAATGAAACTATTTATGATTAGCCCAGGAAAGACAGTGCAATCACACACACACACACACACACACAAACACACACACACGCAGAAATTATGCCCCTCTATGACTGACCTAGAGCAGTCACTTGAGACCAGTATCCAAATGGAGTATGTGAATGAGGAGTCCCAGAATTACTATGACTATTCCAGAAACAAACATAACATTGCAAATAAAAAGGTAATTGCATTTTCAAACTAAATCGTATGCTTCCACTTCTAGCCCAGACATGCCAAATGAATACCATTCTATGAAACAGTTAAGTGCTATAATGCTTAAAATGAATATCAGCGAGCAGCCACTATTACTTCTGCCCAAATCCTGCACGCCCATACCATACAACAAGTGCGAGATGCTGCCCCAGCCTCTTTGAGAACTGGCAGTGGTGCTGAAAATTACTAGAAGCATGAAAGACCAATGCCCCCTTTCAGTAAAGCCCATCATCTGGACTCTAGCCAAGGTTTTAAAACTGACTGAGTGTTATTATAAACAATAAAACAAAAACTCTCCAGGCTGAAAAGCTAGTCCCTTATTTCATTCTTCCAAATGTAGCCACAGAACACTGTAAGAAAATTAAGTGACAAGAAAAGCATTAATAATCTTAGGCCTTTCCTTTCTGGCAATCATCAAGTGCTGTACGTTATTACAAGGTGAATTAATTTGATCATCTTCCAAGGTTCTGTTTCACCTACCCACAGCCCTTTCTCCGTCTTCCTCAATTATTGCAACTGCTATGAGAATAAACGTGCTATTGCCTAAACATCCCATCCCCTAACTTAAAATAGAAATTAAATCGAGAACTAGAATATTTTTGTGTCATAAAATCTAGCTAGCCTGTTTGCATTCGTATTGATTTAATACTCTTTGTTCTTGCACGTAACATAGATGTGGATTCCTGGAGCTTGTTGGTAAGTCTTTCTTTCTCAATCCAGGAGCTGCACTGCCAGCGACTGAGAAAAACCTAATGCCTTGCTTGAAACCCTTCAGGTATCTTCCTTACCTTCTGCATCTACAAAGGGGTTCATAATCTTTCCTTTTCCCTGCAGTAACCCAAGGTTCCTTATCACTACTTATCAAATACCGTCCAGAAGCTGTTATCACGGAAATGGGGGTGGGGGTGGGGGTGCCGGGGCATGATTTCTGTAATACACAGGTATGGTTTCAAGCACATTTGTTTACAATAGAGCACTTTTCTCCCTAGTTAACACAAATTTCAGGGAGGGAAAACCCGGGAAATTTTACTAATGCTCTTCTTCCCTTCTCGCTTTTCCCCCTTCACTCCTTTCCAAAACAACAGAAGAGCCAAAACCGAAGACGTGATTACTTTGCGCACTTCCACCGGTAAGAAGACGAGGGGTCTTCCCGAAGCGGCACAGTTGGTGGCAACACGCTGGCACACAGTGACCACCGCATGTGTGACAACACGTTTAAGGCAAGTTTCAGCCCTGTTACAAAGCCTTTGTCAACCGCGGGCAAGCGGGGGGACCCAGGGGCTCGGCGGGATGAAGGGAACCGCTGGAGGGGCCACTCTCGGAAGAGAAGGGTTCCTGGATGGGAGGCGGAGAGCGAAGCGGGAGCTGGCCCCGCCGGGGGTGCTCGCCCCGGGGTGGGGACGAGGGGACCGGGCAAGCGGGGAAGAGGGGACTAGCGCGGGCCCGCCGCGACCCGGGCAGCCGCACACCCCGGCTCCGCAGCCCGCGGGCTGGCAGAGCCTCCCTCCCAGCCCGCAGCCGGCACATCCGTTACCCCGGCGGCAGCGGGGCTGCGGGGGAGGGGAAGGTCAGCGGGCCCGGGGGGGCCGGCGCGGCGGGGATGCCGCAGTGGCTCCCCGCCGCGCCGGGTCAAAGTCCGCCCGGGCGCGGGGAAGCTGCGGGAACGGAAGGCGGCCGGGGAGGTCGGGCTGCGGAGAAGGCGGCCCCTGCGGGTCCTCCCACACCCGGGCCGCCGCCGGTACCTCATACTGGATGTACTGCTTCCTCCACTCGGGAGTGATGTGCGCGGAGAGGTGCTCGGCGAACTTCATCCTGGCGTCTCCCCCTCACTCCCGCTCGGGTCCAGCAGTTACAGGCGGCGGCGGCAACGGCGACTCCGACTCCTCCCCACATGGGCCCCGGCGCGGCGCGGCGCTGAGCTTCTCTCCTCCTCCGCCGCCGCCGAGGTCTCCTCAGAGCCGCCCTCCCGCCATCTTCCTCCTCCTCTCCATGGCCCCGCCCCGGGCCCGCCCCCATACGTCATCGCCATGGTAACCGCCTACGCCGCGCCGACGGAAGGCGCTGAGTAAGGGGCGGGACTTGGGGGGGACATTCCTTCAGGCCCCGCCTCTTTGGGCCGGTCGCCTGGAGGCACCTCCCCTGACCTCTTCCGTCTGGCTCTTCTCGGCCTTACAGCTGCTCTCTACCGCCTGCCTTGGAAGCTGCAGTGTTGTCGTTGCAATTAATATTAATACTGTAGCGACAAACAGTCATCCACCCAAGACGTTTATATTTGCAAAGAGTTGTGCAAATATTTTCCATTTTAATATTTAGTCTTCATAAAACCCTTAAGGGTGGATCAGAGTTAATCCAAATTGAGTAACTAAAATGAACTAAGTAGTTGAGAGCCAAATTTATTGAAAGGAACCAGACTTTACATGTTCTAGGTGCTCAATACGTGCTTCTTGAATTTAATTAAAGACAGCAGTGCCAAAAATTGCATGCATGCTGCTTCTGAATTCCAATATAATCATCCAGTCCCAGGTCTATCAGAAAGGCCATTAACAACACCTGGACTCAAACCAGGATGGGTTGGGGGTGGGGGTGGGGGAACCAAATGGATTTAGGAGTGAGCTTTCTGAGGATTAGGGGTAGGGTTGAAAGAGAAACCAATGTTGGGAGGAAAAAGAATGCCCATGAGGTACAGTAGCAGCCTCACCCCCAAGGGAGACAGGAAATGTGACCAGTGTGTGGGCTGAACTGTCCCTCCAGAAGCATGGGGAACAGATTGCTCACACAGCTTGGCACTACTCTGTGTATAAGAATAATTGTCCTGGAAGACCGGCCTTGGGACAGAAACTCATGTCCTTCCCCAGTGAAAGAGCCCTAGATAATAATAGCTAACATTTATTAAACACTGTGTCCCAAACACTATTCTAAATTCCCTACATGTATTTTAATTTTTAATTCTCACAATTTTGATGAGACCCAGAAAGTAGGGGACCTCTGTGACTGGGACAGTGTTCTGAGAGATCAGTCTCTGCTTTTGGCTTTTCTTTTTTACCCTCCACATATTTTTCCCCTTTCCCTTCCTCTTAATTCATGCCAATAGGGGTTTTGCAATCATTTTCTCAGGATAGGGATGAGGCAAATGGAAAATAGGCACAGGCTCTGAATCTTTCTGACTTTTGTTATACAAGAGCCTCAACCTCTGGTGAAAAAGTAATTAGAGTCAAATAAAGAAAAGGAGGAGTAAGGACTCCTCTCAACTCAACACTACCCTCTACCCACCATAACAATTCCCCTCTACTGGAGGTAAACTGTTGCCAGGAGAAAAAGATAGGCAAAACAGAGGGCTGCGCTCCCAGGAAGAAGGCACGACCACAGAGAGGAAATAGCAGCACCATGCACCTAAAAAGGAACCAGGAGCAGCTGCAAACGAGTTTACTGGGCCTTTAGATAAAATAGACTAGAATGGTAGATTCTTGGCAACATCTATATATTATGGCATCCCACTCCCAACAATACCATGTCTTGGTGCCTTACTGTGCACAAGACTCTGGAACCATGGTCCAACCCAGAGAAGAAGAGAAGCCCTCAATAGTAGCTCTGTAATCAACAATTCTTAATTTTTTTCATGCTTGATCTGAAGCTCAGACACTCAGTTAGTATGAAACTCCTAAGTTATGTACAGAAATAGAGTTAATAAAAAGTTTCCTTATTTCTAGCATTACTTCAGATATTTCACTGACAGACTATCAAATACTTAGCATTTACTGAAAGTGGGTACTTTGGTAGAGCACTGAGCAATGTACTATGAATGATATTCTGAATAATTTTACTCTGAATTAGAAGGGTCTCCAGCATTACACCATCTTTTGCAAATACACAAATAACCCTTCATTTAACAAAACTTTATTAAGCACTATAATACACCAGTCATTCCACTCTGGGAATGAAAGTTCAGAAATAAATAAGATTGTATTTTTCCTGGGAGACATCACAATCCAATCAGAAAGATAGGCAGATAGTATAACAACAGCTAGGCCACAGTGTGATATGTGTTATGATTGAGGTATGCACAAGGAAACACAGTCTAACCAGATAACAACCCAGAAAAGGTGATTGTGAAACACAGTCTTGAACAGCAGTCTAACCAAGAGAAAGGCAAAAAGCAAGAAGTCAGGATTGTTCAAGAATGGCAAGAAGTTGTCTGACCAAAGTACCCTTTAAGACAAATAAATGTTCCCTTCTCAAAGAAACTCTCCTTATTCCCTCCTTTCCCTCTCCAGTCCGGCCCCCACCTCCACTTGGTGCACCCTTCACTGTATCACAAACAATAATTGTGTTGGACTATGAGCTCCTGGAAGGCAAGTTGCTCATCTCTCTTGTTTTCTCCAATGTAGTATGGTGCCTGGCTGGCATTCAAGCCTCCAATAAATGTTAAAGGAACAAAGGAAAGAAAGAAGGGGCAAGGGAAGGAGTTCACATCGAGGAAAGTTGCAGGAAATAAAGTTAAGTTGGAACAAGGTTGTGAAGGAATAGAACATGCCAGCACAGGCAGTGTGGGGTCTTTTAAAGAATTTTAAGCAGTAAAGTGACTCTCTCAGTCTTGTTAAAGTAAAGCTTCCTGGTTTTGAACACTGGCACAAGGAATAGACAGACCTGACTTAAAACCTGAAATTTGGTATTTATAATCTGGGTGACCTCGAATAAAGCACATTAGCTCTTAAGGCCTCAGTTTCTTTATCTCTCAAATCAGATGTTAACATCAGGTTGTTAGGAAAATTAAATGAGATTCTACATATGAAGCACTTAGTGCAGTGACTGGCCTCTGGTTGACCACTCAAAAATTGGTGACCCTTCAAAACTCTCCTTTATCGGTGGGAAGGGTAAAATAGAGTGGGGGCAAACCAGTGACCAATTAATTATCAAGCACCTATGTAGCACTTACTGTGTGCCAGATGCTGTTTTAAGGGCTTTACAAATACAAACTTACTTAATTCTCACAAGGACCCTAAGAGGTAGCTACTATTATTATCCTCATTTTAGAGATGAGTACACTGAAACAGAACAATTAAGAATCTTGCTCAAGGTCACCCACCCACAAGTGGGAGAGTTAATTTTGAACACTGGCAATCCTTGCTCTTGACCACTATATTATGCTTATGGGTGCTATACAACCCATGCCAGTCACAGTGATGGAGAGAAGAAGGTGTGATATGTGACTATAACTCAAGTGACTGGGTAGATGATGCTGCCACGAACTTAGAGAGATAAGGAATGGAAATGGAGGATGGGTTTGGGGTGTTGTTGGATGCGTTAAATAGAGATCTATGAGACATACAGACATACAGTTGAAGGTAAAGAGCTAGAGCTGGGGAATAATTTACATTTAGGTGATCATTAAGTCCTGGTATGTCTACCCAGAAAGAGAGCATACACTGAAATGGGAAAATGTCCAAGGGAACATCCTGCTGTGAGCCTAATAATGAAGACAGGGCAAGGAAAGAGGCTGGTGTATGGCCACACTACACAGCAAGATAGTTAAGAGAGAGTAGCGTCATGGAGGCCATAAAAAGATGGAATTTTCATAAAGAAGACAGTGATCCAAAAATCTCAGGTTCTACAGATAAGTTGAGTAGGGTGACTTCTAGGCTACTGAGTTTAGCAATAAAGTCATTAGTAACCTCAGAGAAAGTGGCTTTGGTAGTACGAAGGGTTACAGAAGACTGAGCAGCAAACTGCATTTTGTTTTTGTGTATCCTAAGTTATATTTATTCTGCGTACATGCTGTAGTATCACCAGGAGTGAAACTGTAA
This sequence comes from Noctilio leporinus, assembly GCA_004026585.1. NCBI lineage: Eukaryota > Metazoa > Chordata > Mammalia > Chiroptera > Noctilionidae > Noctilio > Noctilio leporinus. The sequence goes on along the minus strand of PVIW01000043.1, from coordinate 180,344 downwards.
TAGCATGCTCAGCTATTTGTCTAGAAATTCAAAAGTGTGGAGTCCAAACACTTTATATTTATGGTGTGTAATTCTAAGTTTGGGAACAGTTATACTTACCACAAAGTAATTGTTCTAAAACTTAGAATTATGTGTGATAAATATAAATATTGCTCTGTTGCTTGAGCAAATGAGACTAGTGATCATGCTGAAGGGTGAGGAATGGAGCTGCATAAGGATTAAATCTTACACTGTACCTCCCACTGACGCTGAATGAGAAGAATGTTCAGAATGATTATCTCTGGGTTAGAGATGTCAAATGATTTTAACTCCTTGTCTGTTTCCGTGTTGCTTTCCATTTTTACAAGGTGCATTTACCAAGTCTACAAAACCAATAGTGTTAACGATTTAAATAACCTAGGACCAGGTGTGTTCTGTGAGTGTGAGTGTTTTGCACTATTAGACACTGCAAGCCACAGGGAGGGAGTCAGTGGTCTGGGGGGCCCAGGACATCAAGGAAATGGAAGCTCAAGCAAGAGTGCAGGAAAGGCTGAAGGGTACAGACAGAGGGAGGGATTAGCCTTTGTCATTATACAAGGAGAATGTTGATATCACTTGAAACTTGGGGATGAGGGTGATAGCAATGATTGGGGCAGATATACATAAATTTGTAGTTGGAGTTTATATGTAAACTATCTGTTTCCTCTGTAGGAGACAAGTTCATCCATTTGCTCTCAAAATGGGAGCTGAGTTGGGGAAGAGATATGTAAGCCATACCTTGTGTTCGGAAACTATTCACATTAATTGAATAAGTGGATGATTTTTAGCAATGTTTCTAGCAGTAGCAGCTATCTAAGTGCAGGAGATGAGGGGAAAATTAGTGGAATTGCTCCAAGATTAGGAATTGCAGAAATTACCTCTGGACAAGGCTATATAGACGTTGAAGTGCTAATGAGAACAAAATAATAACTTTTTTTTTTTGTATTTCACATGTATTTTAAAATTTAACCTATATAACATTTAAAATTTTAATCTTTAGAGCAATGGATAAGGATTAAAAGGATCTTAGGATAAAATATTATAGCAAGAGTTAAAGATTATAAAAGGATATTATAATCTGCATTGTACAGATGAGGAAACTGAAGCTTAGAGGATATGGTGGGCATTTACCAGGTTTTGAGCTGCCTTCCTAGGTGGCAGGACTTCATCCCTTAGGTCTTAATGGAAGACAAGACTCCACCTCTCACTAGGCCTAGAGTGGGCAGATATCCCCACCTCACTTCTTTGGCAGGAAGCATGTGGCACAGATCTGGCCAAACAGATGCACCTGCCATGGATCTTGCCTCATGGGGAAGTAGTCAAAGACTCAGCCGTAAATCGAATGTACTGTCAGTGGCTGCAGCAAACAGAAGAGGTCAGCAGCGAAAATGGCAGTGAGTATCCCAACCTGATTCTTTCTCTGACTTGACCTCTGCTATATTCTCAGCTGTGAGATTTTCTTGCCTTCTGGTTTTTCCTTTGAGTTGTTTTCTGGTCTTGATACTGTGAGCAACCTAAAGCCATCCAATGAAATCTATTTCATTTTAAGTTAACCAGGGTCATATTTTCTTGTTTGTAGCCGAGAATACTGGGTGGGTCATAGAGATTAAGAACTTGGTCTATACCTGTTGCTAAAGAGGTACTCATTAATCAGAAGAACATAATGATTATCTGTAAATGTCAATCAGCCTCTCTCCCCAGCTCCCTGCGACTTGTTCAGTGGATGCATGGATCAAATGGTCATAGCAGCTGGGGATGAAGGATATACAGGACGTCAGAAATATTGCCCTTCTCTCACCCAGGCCAACTGCTGATTGTTTAGCTTCCCAGCAGAGACCAATGCTGAATCCCTAATATAATACCATATTTGGGGTGGGGTAGACCAGTCAGATATCTGGTGGCAGGTTGATTACATTGGTCTCTTTTTATCATGGGAGTGGGGGAGAGGGCAGTAACTTGTCCTCACCAGAATAGATAATTATCCTACATATGCATTTGCCTTCTCTGCCAGTTAATACCATCTGTGAATGTCTTTGTTTACCGTCATAGTGTTCCAGTCAACATTGCTTCTACCAAAGAAGTGAGAGAAAGGAAAAATGTCTATGGATTTCACTGATCTCACCATGTATCCCATCATGTCCAAACACATGCTATTACAGAATGATAATATAACTTATTGAAGACATAGCTACGGGAACAGCCAGGAGACACCACTCTGAGTAGTTTGAGTGCTGTGCTGTCAAATGAATTAATACTCTAACACCAGTGGCTGATCTGTGGTGATGCTTCTTCCAGTCAGACTACATGAGTCTAGAGACAAAGGAAGAGAATCATTATTATACAGAAGGATCACATCACAAAGTTTTAAAATCTGTTTTCATGATGCTTGGCTCTCTGCTGGTTTGGAAGCCTTAAAACCTAGAGAGAGGTTGCTCCCACCTAAAGATTCAACGATGGGTCCATTATAGGGCAAGCTGAGACAGCCATTGGCCAATGCGGGCTCTTCCCAAAATTAAATCAACAAGTTAAAGGAAGTTCCTATATTGCTGGAGGGATCTGTCCTGATTTTCGAGGGGAAACAGATTTTTCACTACAAATGAAATAACGGTTATGAGTGGTTTTAAAACCAAGAACAACTTCTAGGGCACCCCCTTATGTGGCTCGGTCCAGTGGTAGAAAGATAGACCAATCCAGAATGAGCAGGATCTCCAAGGGTTCAGACCCCTAGAAGGAAAGCTTCAATTACCCCATCAGGTAAGATAGCAGAGGTGCTGGCCGAAGGTACTAAAAGGAATGTGAGATGTCAGTGGAAGAAAGTTATAAATACCAACTATGGGCTTGGGATCAGTTACAGAAATAAGGTCTGTATTAGCTACCCCATTTTCTTCCTTGCTTTGTTATACATAAACTAACAAATTTCTTTTGCTTGCTCTTTCCATTTTCTCTGCTATTTTATACTACTGTGCTGGGTGAGGTGAACTTGATAAGTTAGACCTCAGGTTACAGTATATGAAAGCAGCATTGTGACCAAACCAGAGAGAAATGGACATCCCTGTGGGGCCAGGAGTTCCGATAGGCCTTTCTCAGGCGGCAGCCCACCCCACCAGCCCTTCCAATGACTTTGGAAACACCCAGTTCCCTGTATTCAGCCTTTCCTGCTTCAAATTGCTACAGTAGTTTTCTGTATCTGTTCCTAAACCCCGACCAAAAAGATAAACAAAACAATGCTGCAAACAATGAGAAAGTATAAGACATGTTTATTTTGTTCTTGAAACAAAATGCTTATGGGATAATGGTTTAGATTATTTGTTTTGGTTACTATAAAGAGTGTTTGCTTTTTATTCAGGCTCCAAAAATTGCTGTGGGCCGTTATGTATGTAGCTTACTTTGACATGCCTTTGTCTTTTATGAGCCTCACAGATGTTTTGATCAAAGAAGAATCACTGTTTTCTGCCAACACTTACGTCTTTAAAGTTGGAGACATAACCTTTCCCAAACTGTAACTGGGTCCTTAGGGACAAGCACCGTTTCTTATTCACTCTTAAGAGCACTTAATACAGTAGACTCCACATAGCAATATAACTAGATCCTTTAATATATGTTCACTCTCCACCTCCAGGTATGATAATCATGACAATTTTTGAATCTATGCAGTTTCATTCGTATTATAAAAACATGTTGTCAGAATCTGGACTTTTCCCCAACACCCGGATGGCTGGAAACTAAGACTAGAGTGAAGCACCTGTAGACCAGGGACAAGGCAGACAACCCAGAAAAATGAGAAATCTGAAGCATTTGTGGAGTGGGGATTTTGTTATCAAATGTGTTGAAAGTCCCACTGGGATGCATATGCTTTTTGGTATTCTGTTCAGTTGCTCGTACATCAGAAAGATTTTCAAACTCAGGGAGGTTTGATTTTAATTTTAGGGTTTTTTTCTTAACTATCAAATTAACACACATTAATTGTAGAGCATGTAGAAACCACAGAAAAGGATAAAAAAGCAGAAAAAATAGGCCCCCATGTTATCACCCAGGAGGAACTTCTATCAACCTGTGGGCCTATTAGTTCTGTCTTTTTGAGTTAATGTAGTTGAGGTGCTAAAGTAAGAGGTGGGAGCAGAAATGTATCTTTTTCTTGTAAGTGTTAAGAGTTCCTGACATCAGGGTACAGGTCTCTCAGGCAAACCTCCCCTTTGTTTTCACAGGACACCTCCACAAGCCACCCAAAACTGACTCGGCCATGAAAACAGAGATGTTTTGTCTTGACTCCAAGGAAAAGAGTTCCTCGTCTTTGCGTCTTTGCGTGACAGACTGATAATACAAAAAACAGTTAGGGAAGCCCAGCATGTCCACCAATTTACAGTGCATCCCATATCAGTCTTTTCAATGGCTTCTGAGAGCCAGGATCCGGGTAGAGGAGGGGGAAAGAGGACAAGGTAAAGAATTAGCTATACATGGAGAGGTAGGAAGGAAGGTATGTTTGTAGAAAGCAGAATGGGTCAGCGTGCCTGGGAATTGTCAAGAGCGTAGATTAGGCAGGTGTAATTTGCAGATCACTCCTATGGGCTCTTGCTAGTGTACCTCAAGGCAGAGGCAAAACATGGGGGAGGAGACACCAAGCAGGACAATGTCTACATAAATAGGAAAGATAGTCATCATTTCCTGCGCCTGCTTTCTGTACATCTCTGAACAGTGCTCTGATGACAGCCAACAAAAAAAAAAGGAAACAAAAAAGAAAAGCCACAACTTTTATTTGTTCACTTCCTGAAATCCTAAAGTGATCGGCACAGCCTCAGGCAATGCACTAAAATGAATGTCAATTTTTCTCTCTGCGTGAGAATTGGAAGTGTGGTGTTGCTCAGTGCTATTTCGCCGGAAGCACAGTGGGACAGATTCTCAGTGTTGATTTCAGCGTCGAGCAGGTGATTAACTTCCAGATTATTTGGATTAGAAACTAAATAATTCAGTAATATATTGGTCAAGGCTTTCTTTTCTTACTCCTCTAAAAAGAAACTTGTTGACTCATCTCCAAAATATCTGTTGAACCTGTTCACTTTTTCTGGTTTCCAAAGCACCAGTCACTGTATTCTCTCCCTTGACCCTAATAACAGTTTCCTAGCAGTTACCTCCCTCCTGGCCCCATTCCATTGTCCACACAACAGACCGAGCATCTTTTAAAACATGAATCCCATAATGCCTTTCTCCTGCTTACAGCCTGCAGTGCTTCCCATGGCATGCAGGCTAGAGTTCAGAATCCTTCTGTGGCCACTTGCAATCAAGTCCTGGCCCTCGCTCTCCTTCATCTTGTTTCACCTTCCTCCTCATTCACTGTATCCAGCTTTGTTAGCCTTTTTTCCAGTTTCTTTGAGGCATCGCATTCTTTTGCTCCTCAGAGCCTTTCTATATGCTAGTCTTCTGCATAAGATATTTTTCTCCTCCTTTCTTACTTTTCCTGTGAACTTCAGTTTAAATATCATTGAACATTCATGTCCAATCTCACTTAGGGTCTCCCCATTGTACATAGCACTCTGTACGTTCTTTTATCATTTCTATTAACATTGATGAGTATATATTTATTTGTAAGATTGTTAAGATCCAGGTTCCCCAACAGATGGTAGATTCTGAGAGGATAGAGGCTATGTCTGTTTTTGCTTCCACTGTATCTGTAAGTATCTGACACGTAGTAGGTGCTCAGTACCTCTTGGGTGGATGATTTAAATGATCAAAGTTTGAAGAGTTAAAAATAATAATTACCAAAAAGTAATTTCCTTGTGTCTGCTTTCTACCAATGCAGGACACATTAAAAAACACTCATTAAACACTGTTGATTGGTTAACTTGAGATTGATACTTTAGGTGGGAATAAAGATATCACACCTGGAGTCAGGTTAGGATCAAAGACACCCAAGAATATCATGTCCACTATACTTTTATAAAAAGAAAAAAAGAAATAAAACACACACACACCACCCAGGTATAATTACAGTCAACCTTTTTCTTACTGTGGTGAAAGTGAAACTGTCATCGTGAGGATTAGGTACAAACATTTATAATTACTTTAATGATAGGGCCTCTACAAGAAGAAAAAATCAAAACATACTATAGCTGAGTATTACTGGGCATGTTTTATGTAATGTGCAGCAAGAGGCAATGATTGGCTAGATGGGGCTGTATACTGAAATCGAGAATCTCACTGGATTCAGTAGACTAGGGAAGTGGAGAAGAATGAATGTGAGCTATAAAGGAAAAGCCATTTCTAATAGGGCAGAAGATACTGCAAATCTTGATCAGCAGATTCTGTAGGTAGCCCAGCCTAACAGTTATCAATGATTGACATCATGCTGTGAATCAATTATTATATAAATTTATATCACAAGAAACCGTAGTCTTGACTTTCAAAGCTAGGCTGCATTCACCCTAGAACTCCTATTGATATTTCTGGGCATGTCTGGGTACAGCAGAGGTTTTGTTTGTACTGAGGGGCATTATAACAGCCATCAGACTGGGGAAAAGAGAGGCAAGGCTTACAAGACTGGTTCAAAGACTCTCACTCAAGGTCAGCGTCAGTGGGAGGGATAATTAGGTCTCAAGCAGCATCTGTCCTCATGATTGTCTTCCAGCCCAGCTGAGCTTAAGAACAGGACCTACAGGGGGAGTGGACAAAAACAAAGCATAATGTAGATCCATCTACAAACCATGTGGGGAGGCACAGGTAGGGAGGATCAGGTCACAATGTGGGACATGTAAGGACTTAAAAATGAATACAGCAGACCAACCTATAGCTGGATCAGAAAAGGCAGGGAAGGGAAGGAACACCTGGCTGTAGTGGCATTAGAGAGGAGAAAAGCATGTGAAAACAAGTGCTAGTTCATGACCACACAGGACTTTCAGAGCTGCTTGGAAGGAATTCATTACGGGTTGAATTACGTCCCTCAGAAAGGTATGCTGGAGTACGAACCCCCAGCACATTGGAGTTTACATTAGGGTGGGATCTAATCCAATATGATGGTGTCCTTACTAAAAAAGGGAAAACACCATGAGAAAATGGAGACATGCCTGGAGAATACTGAGTGGTGACAGAAGTAGGCACTAAAGTGACACAGCTGTAAGTCAAGGAATGTCAAGGATTGAGGACCAACCACTACAGAAGCTAGAAAGAGGCAAGCAAAGAGGGAGCATGGACCTGCTGACACCTCGATTTAAATTAGTTCTGTTGTTTTAAGCCACTCAGTTTGCTACTTCGTTACAGCCACCCTACGAATCTAATACTGAATTTGAGACGAGGAGTTTTTCAGATTGAGTAGGATGGAGCCAAAGGGACATTGTTTCACTGCTGTTATTTTAACCATAGATCTGTGAGGCTAGATAAACATGATTTTTATATAGTAATCATACAAGTAATGTGCCAAGCTGTTAGACTTTTATTTGCTGACTTGAATGTAGTCAGTTAACATGCCACTAGCTACTACATTTCATGTAACTTGAACAGCTGCATGTGCCAATGAGAGAATATATGGAAAGCTCTCAAACAGCACCTGCCACCTGGTAAACCAGTACACTTATAAGTGTTAGATAGAATCATCATTATAATCATCTCATTACCCTGATCCTACAGCTCTCAGCAGGTCATGGCTCTTCTGCATCTGAGCTCTGCCAAGAGCTGCTGAGAAAACCTCACACCGAGGAAGTCAGGTGACACTAAAAATGAAACATCACTGGTCTCACCAGAGTCCTCAGCCAGGCTTTCCCTAGTAAATGCTCTCCCCAACCCTCTACAACCAGCATTTCAAATCATGCCTCTTCCCATCTCTACTCCCCTCCTTTTCTTAATTTACTCCAGCAGGTGAGCTGAATTCCTGAGAACAGAAGAGCCCTCGGTGGGCGGGGGGCATGACTGCCTACTCTCTTCACCAAAGCTATCAACCCAGATATAACCATAGCTACCCTGGACTTCTCCCTATTGTTTGGACACTTAAGGCGCCCTGGCTTCTTCGAGTCTAGGAAGGAAGTCATTTTTCATTCTTCCCTCTTCCTCGTTCACACTTTCACTCCATAACCAAGGGTTGTTCATTCTACCTCCTACATATCTTGCCAATCCACACACTCTGGTTTATCTCTATGGCCACCAGCTTGGCTCACACAAACCTGATTGTGTCACTGTCCTGCTCAAATTGCCTACGTGACTACTGTTTTGTAGATCCAGAAAGTCCTTCACATGTTTACAAGACCTCCCTCCGCCTCAGCTCCCCAAAAGGCAAGCTCTGTCACGTTTTTCTCTGTACTTTTTCTATGCTATACTCTGGGCTAGAGAGAAACTCAAACTACCTTCACTTCCTTATCAAAATAACTAACAAATAATGCATATTACCTGCTGGATACATAGCAATTCATTTATCAGGACAGCAAGCCTATCAGCTCAGTACTGTGACTGTCCCCATTTCAAGATAAAGGAATAGAGGCATAGAAGTGACTTGTTTAGTTATAAGGAAAGTAAATGGTAAGCCAGGATTTGAACCAGGAATACTGGCTGTGCAGCGCACACCGCCATGCCATTCTCTGACCTTATTTAAATGGCCCAGTCAGCTTTCATTCTCATCCTCTTAACTTGGCCAATTCCTATGGGTCCTTCACGTTTCAGGATAAACAGCCCTTCCTCAGGTTCAAACCTCCATGCTGAATGTCCTCATACCCTCCTATCTTTCCTGTAATGTTATTACTTAACATTTATCACCTCCACTAGACTGTAAGCTTGGTCTGCTTTGTTCACAGCCATACCTTCACTTCTTAGCACATGCCTGACACACAGTAGGTGCTCATGAAGTATTTCTTGATGGAATAAAAGAATGGACATTTACTAATCACCTTGATGAGCTTCTTGTACATGGAACACATAACACAGTCCCTGGCACATAGCATTAACTTGATAAATGTTTGATATTGTGTTCAGGAAGTGGCAAGGAAGCCAGTTTGACTAGTGTCAAGGGTTGAAGAGAGGCTTCGGCACATGATTCGAGGCACTTTAACAAGCCAAAGGAGGAGAAGACTGCAAGAAGGAAGGGGTTATCAGCAGTGTGTAACCTTGCAAAGGCAAATATTAGCACTTCAAAATCTCTCCCACCCAGCCCAAGATGATTTGGGATTTTGCTTGTAACCACATGATCCAATTTTCTTAGAGCAGACTTCAGCAAAGTGTAATTGGTGTGCCCAGGGACGCTGGTGCGGTCAGAAGCATGCACTAATGACCCAGGTGAAAACAAAGATCTACCGTGGGTGTGTCCTGTGTAACACAAACAGCTACCTACTCTAAAATTCAAATCTCTCTGAGCACAAGTGAAGATTTCTTATTCCTATCTCCTCTGGAAAACTTAAATAATTTATTATCCTCCAAAGGCTCCTTGGAACACTGGCTTAATCCCGTTAAAAGCATTCTTCATCTGGACACCCTAACTTCATTATAATTCTAGACTTGAATGCTACCAGGTATACTTTTTCCTTCCCTAAACTGAATGGTGCCAGGATGTCTAGAGACAGCAGTCAGGTAGGCAGGTTCAAAATCATTGTCTCTCTGAGGCGGTGCGTTGGCAGCCAAAGTGACAGCAGGCTCAGCCTTCAAAGAGCAGTGAATGCCTTGTCACCTTGAGTGACCCTCGATGGGAAAACTGGAAAGAGAAGGGGGTGACTTCCAGGGAAAACAGATCATCCACCACCTGTACTGACATGCACCTCCTAACTAGCCTGATTTGGGTTTCCCCGGGGAAGGGCTCTGGTAGCTGCTAGCGTGTGGAGTCAAGTCGCAGCATCCCGCACATGCCATCCCCAACAAAGATTGTGCTGTCAGAAACCACCAGCGTCACAAAACTGCTTTATTCCAAGCCATTTTGTTCAATCAAAGCCCTACCAACTACAGGGTGGGGATTGTACAGGACTCCTGTCACAGGATCAGCATCTTTGGCCCTATTTTCACCCCACAGGAGACACCTATTCTTTCCCAACATTCTGGCTAGCTCTTAATTATATTTGCCGCCAAGAACCAGTTAATGAAGGGATATTTCGTGGCCTTTGGCAGAAACCTCAGACTCAGCAACCAAGGAACTGAAAGCCCTGACCTCAAGGCAATCTCCACACCAGCCTCCTGCCTGATGCATATTTCAAAGGTTTCCAGGTTTGAAAGCACGGGTTACTTTTACAAATGAAAAATTGAACAAGGCAAAGCATTTAGCAGCATGTTATTACAGTTCCAATGATTTTGAAAAGGCTGCTTGGTTTAACCAGAGGCAGAATTTCAAATAAACATAGAAACAAATATCCACCGCTTTTTTTTTTTCCATTATTTTCTGTTTATTCTACTGGGATTTAAAATGGAATATATATTGATCCCCACCTAAGGTTTCTTACTATTATAACAAACACATATCAAACTATTGAAAAACTATGCATATTAATAAAACCTTTAATAGTTTTGGAGGCATTCAATAGCCAGCCTCCCCCAAAATAGGTTGTTTGTTTTATCTAAATAAGATCTTGCATGGTATTGAAATTTTAAACTCCACTCAAAAAGTAGTGTTTTACTCTTTCAAATATTGCAAACCTTTCATTTATAAGGAAAATAATTAAAACAGAAAGTAAAAGAAATCAGTGGCTTCATTTAGTCATTGTTTACCAGGTGGGTAGCATTTCCCTAGATATCATCCATCTAAGTACATTCATTGTACACCTACTATGTGCCAGACACTTTCTGAAATGAAAAGATTAAGAACATTCAGCCTTTGCCCTCACTTCACCTTCAGACAATTCAAATCTAGAAAGAGAAATAGAAAATTACACATGGTAAATATTATGGGAGTATAATATATGTTAGTTGTACTAGATGTATTGCTATATAAATGAAGGAATGAATGAAAGAATGATTAGCATGGATATTTACAGAGTATAATAAATTTATCACAGATGACATCAAATAAATATAGACAATTCAGCAAAAATGAAGTATGGACTATTTCTATGTGGAGAAAGTTTCAAAACTTTACTGATTTTAGCAGTAGAGGTACAAGAGAAATGAGAAGTCCTACATTCAATTTAAATACAATGTGTTGGTAAAACCAGACTTAAACTGCAAACACATATGATAGCAAAGAACCACACAGGAAAAGTAAGAGAGCTGGGAATCAGATTGTTACATAACAGTATTGTTACTCAAACTCTGATTTTGAATTTATGAGTATCTTTGTCCAGTTATCATGACATACCTATTTTAATTTCTCCATTGTTACTGCAATTAACCACAGTATAATTTACTCCATGTAGAAGGTACCAGAAAGGAGTATAAGATAAAATTGAGCCAATTTTTCTCCTTTGGGCCTTCAAAACACAACTTAATATCCATTTTCTCTACAAACCCTCCTTTGTCACTCTCTTAGAAGCAAGATAAAAAAGTTATACATCAAACAAAAATTTATTAGGAACTTCCATGGGCTCAAACTCAGTACCAGGAAAAAGAAGGAAAATAAAGGTACGTGTATGAGGTCATCAGGAAAGTTTCCAGCTATGTACTATGAAAGATAGAGACATTTATTGAACAAGATACAAGCTACAAGAAACACTGTACGTTGGACAGTGACTCCTCAGTCCCTTTCATAGTAGGCACCTTAGGACCTCACACAGTTCTACCAGCATCTCTTCCTCTGTTCAAAACACTGCAAAATCCTTTATTGGAATTGCCATCAGCTGTCCTGTCATATTTTCCTGACTCTTATCAACAATCTGAAATCTCTTCCCCTTCAAAGGTGACTTTAGTTTTGGAAAAAGCCAAATCTGGGTTGCAGGGGGGCTATAGTAATAGATTTGATGCTGAGGAAGTGGGTTCCAACTGTGTCACTCTTTCGCTATATGACCTTAGTCACCGTTGCCTCATTAATGACACAGGGATAAAAATACATGCTCTTAAATAAAATAACATGGGAAGTTTCTGGAAACATTGTGAAATATAAAAGTCCCTTATTAGATTTGTTGTAAAAGATGAAAAATATCATGTTATCAGAACTCTGTCATTCAAATGATAGGGTTCTGATAACATGATATTTTTCATCTTTAATGAATGAAACTTTATTATAGAATAAAAGGATATTACAATGCATTAAATCTCCTCTAATAATCTATACAGTAATAGGAATGAAGTAATAGAAATACTACAATTTATTTATTACAAGTACATCTATTTTTAGTTCCAGAACACTTCCTATCTCCCTTCCTCCTTTTCTTCCTTCCTTCCTTTCTTTTTCCCTTGCTAACCCTTTCATTATATCTTCATAAAATTTTCTGAGGCTATTTCTTGACTTTTCTTTTAAAATATTATTTTGATTATTAAATCTTCATTGAAAACCTGAAGAAAAAATATCCTAAACCTGTTTGTTCCCTGAATAAAATCTAACCTCAGTTCTGACAGGAACATCTAGAAGTTGATAAAAAATAGCACACTTCTTTATTTGGACTCAATTGACTTACACTTCTATGGACCTGTCCAAACGTTAAATAATAAATTGTTATCTCTGAATAGATTCTTCCTTGCCCAAGATGCAGTCGAAAAACCATGTTTTAGATGACTCATTTAACGGGAATAATTTCCCTTTGTATCACTAGAGTCATTAGGGGAAAAAATATATAAAGCCATGTGAGTAATTTTCCACGTATCTAGGGTTTAATATCTGAAATGTCTCATAGGGCTTCTGCATCACAAGACAGTTGATTTAAAAATACAGGCACATCCTCCTCTCTGCTGCTCCATGTCCCCTCCTCTTGAGCAGCTGAAGGCAGGCTCATCAGTGATGAACAGTGTCAGCCAGGGCTCCTTGTGCTTGTGCGTCATCATTCCGAACTAGGAAGGAGCATGTCTGAGAGCCAGGCAGAGAGCCTGTCCTCCTTGCCATTGTCACCTTGGCCTTCAACAACCACAATAAACAAAGTTATTAACAAGCAAAACCGCATAGGCACTATGCAAAGGTACAACTTCTATAGCTATATCCAGTGAGAGCCAAATTGCCACCCACGCATTTACTGCTGCTGCTGGGGAAAAAGGAAATATTGCTGTGGGTCAGAGAAGGGGAAGGGGGAGGGGGAGGCACACGGGAGGAGGAGGCAGAGTCCTGTCCTTGACAGAAGTGTTCCAACAGAGAAAACGGTTTCTCTCCCTCTGTCAGGAGCAGGTGAACCACAGAAACTGGAGGGCTAGTTATTCATGACCCCTGCCAGCCATTGCAAGAAGATTAGAACGCTCATCAGGAAAGACAGGGCCCTGCATGGTATTGTCAAGCTTTGATTTTTTGGTTAAAAGAGACATTTCAAATAATTGTGTAGCCAACATTCCTATGTTAGCCTGTCTTGCTATTGTATATTGCACATTGGCTCTGCTAGGGAAATTTGATCAATATATTAGATTCCAGCGGAAAGATGCTATCAGACAATGCATGTATGCCTTGGCATAGCTCAATTTCAATTTATCCAAGAAGGTATTGATTTTCCTCTCACAGAGGTGCACACACACATACTAAGAGCGCTTACAGAGGATGGGGGTTGGGTGGGCATTTATTTAAGAACAGACAGCTCTGCTGTTCCCCAGATATATTCAAAATACCCTCTGGCTTGGTCACTTAATATTTGGATGATCCACACAAACTCCTCACATCAGGATTAAATCAACGGCCAATGAGGAAAAAAAAAAAAAGTTTTTCTGTGCTCACTCTTTGAATACTAAGAATTCAATCAACTTCAGAAAATGGAGCTCTTTTAGAATCCTATTACAGGCTCACTTCCTACAAAACAGCTTCCTGAAATCACATCCTCCTTACCCAGCTGGAATTAATTCTGTATTATTTGATCACAGTCTTCTTGCCCAATATTGTACTACCTTTATCTCTCTATCATCCTCCCCTTTTTTCTGGTGGTCTCTTTCTGACATAGAGAATCATGGTAGTTATTCAAGCTTCTTACTTGTTATTTCCAGTTCTTCACCTTCCTGGATTGGGCTAGAATTATACTTCCTGGTCCCTCTGCAGTTAGGTGAGGCTGTGTGACCAGTTCTAGCCAATGAGTAGAAGTAATCTGTGTCATTCCCACACTGAGGTTTTAATTGTCTATGGAAGAGCTTCCAGAAGAAAATGTTGGTATATTAGACTTCATAAAAATGAAGAACTTCAATGTAGCAAAGATACCATTAACAAAATTAAAAGGCAAGAATCAATGGAGAGAAAATATTTTCAAAATAAATAACAAATGGTTACAAATCATTAGAAATGTGTGCCTCAGATAAAAACAGGCATTTTGCTGGAGAAATATATGTAGAAATATTAGAAGATGCTTAATCTCAGTTGTAATTAGGGAAATGCAAATGATAGCAACAATATGCCGTTCTTACCTGTTAGACAGAGAAAATTAAAACTAAACACTAAAAATGCTTAATAATTTCCAAAAGTGGCAAGGAAGTAGGGAAACAGGAATTCTCCTTCCTGCTGGTATAACCTTAGTGAGATGAGGGCAATAAGCAATATCTTTCAAAATCATAAAAATTAATATTTTTTACCCCCAAATTTTATTTCTAGGAACCTAACCTATAGAAATATTTGCATATAATATTAATATTTATTGAATCCATACTATGTATCATGCCCTACCTACTTTACTTATATTAATCATTTTCCCAGAATTAAGTTGTAGTCTTATCCCATGTTACAAATGAGGAAACAGGGGTGACTAAGCAATTTGTGTAATTTAACACACCTATTAAATGCAGGGATTCAGATACAGAGGACTTTCTTCCATGTGATAAATCAGACACTATGCTATCTCAAAGAAATATACATAAGGATATTATTTGTAATTTTAAAAAATGAATAAAACATAAATGGTCATCAATAGGAGAAATGGTTATGTGATAAATTCAAATTATACAATATTATGCAGGGGGAAAAAAAACAATATTATGCAGTAATACAAAAGAATGAGCCCAAGAGAATTGAAAACATATTGTCACACAAAAGCATGTAGGATGTTCGTAGTAGCATTATTCATGTTAGCCAAAGGGTGGAAACAGTCCAAATGGCCATCAACTGATGAATATGTAAACCAGATGTGGTCTATCGTGCAATGACATATTATTCAGGCATAAACAAAGGAATCAAGTACTGACACCTGTTACAACATGGATGAACCCTGAAAACATTATGTTAGGTAAAAGAAGCCAAACATAAAAGGCTACATGTTGTATGATTCTTTTTATATGAAAAGCTCAGGATAGGCAAATTTAGAAAGATAGAAAATAGATTAGCAATTGCCAGGGAATTGGGACTAAGGTATAGGACTTCTTTTTGGAAGATGGAAATGCTCTGGAATTAGGCAGCAGTAATGATTTCACGACATGGTGAATAAATTAAAAAGCTGTGAATAGTATATGTTTAAATGATGGAAATTGATGTTATGTGAATTTTATCTCAATCTGAAAAAAGAATGAGGTATCTTTGTATTAACACAAAAAAATATTAAATGAAAAAAGTAAACCTCAAAACAATATGAATAGTGTGTTTTCATTTATGAAAAAGAAAATAATATATGTGTTTGTAAATGCATACTAGTCCATTAACAGAGGTTTTCTTTAGAGAGAAAATGTATCTGGAAGAGAGAAGTAAAAGACTCACTGTTACTCTGTTTACTTCTGCTTTGAATTTCTTCACAATAAGCATATATTACTTTAATAATTTAAAACACAACAGAAATGAAAATAAAGAATATAAACATAATTAAGCAAGTAAACAAAAAATAACCTCCAGAAATAAACTATAGACAAAATAATAGGATGTAATGGGCAAGCCCAGGGCTTGTAGCCTTAATGACTTAGGTAACTTTAGAAAGTTCATCAGGCATTCCTGAGCCGCAGTCTTCTCGTTTGTCAAACAAGGCATCTGGACTAGATAACCACCATGAAACTTGTGTTCCTGAATAGAATCTTTAGATTCCACAATAGACCATCTCCCTTCTTGTTCTGTTACCAAGGTTACTTGCAGCTCTAGCTTTTTCAGCCCATGTTTTAGACAAAGCATCAAACACACTCATGAATTTACATATATTCCAAGATCATGACCTATGGAAAAAGGATCACCAACCCAATTGCCTAGCTTCTGCTTAATTATGACCCTTTTTGTTTTATCTGAAAGCAGTTAGTTACACAGACCTATGGCTAAATTGAATAATAAAATAATTCTTGGACAAACAAGATAATTGGCTGAACAGTTCATTTTTGTGTGTATAATACATTGAAATTTCATTTCAGAAACCATGCTACTCCAAATAATTTATCTTTCTTTCATCATGTACTATTGATTTTTCTGGCCCTGGACAAAGATGAGGTTAAAAGAAAGAGAGAGGCACAAATGCCCTAGGAAACTCAAGGGTGCAAAGGAGGAGGGCTCAATTAAATACTGTACATGAGCCCTGGCTGATGTGGTTCATTGGTTGGGCATCATCCTACAAACCAAAGAGTCACAGGTTCAATTCCTAGTCAAGGCACATGCCTGGGTTGTGGGTTCAGTCCCCAGTCAAGGCACATGCAGGAGGCATCTTACAGATATTTCTCTTTCACATTGATGCTTCTCTCCCTCTCTTTCTCCCTACCTTCACCTCTCTCTAGAATCAATTAAAAAAAATTAATACTGGACATGACTGAACAAACAAATATATGAGAGATATTTCTGTTATCTTCTCTACCAGCATACTGGCTCCTCTGCCTGGTGTTCAGGCCACTACAGTGAAGAGTGGGGAAGATGCACACATCTGAAGGCCTGGTGGAAAATCCTCAGAAGCTAAAATTCATCCTCAAAGAATTAGACTGACTCCATCAAGCACAGTGCAGGCACAGTAGGTGCCCCCCAAAGTACCAGCGTTCTACCCTCTCCCGTTTTCCGTGGGAGGCACTCAGGGACAGTATCAAGAGGCCAGGCTTCAGAGCCTGTCTAAAACTGGGGCCGATGCCTTGTTTCTGCCACTGTCTTTCTCTGTGACCTTGGACAACTGTAAAAACTACAGGATTGTTAGAAAGGTTAAAATAACTTAAATAAAATGCCTATCATGCTGCTGGGTGAACGGTAGGCAATTTTGAAAACACAATCGATTTTCAACTTTTGATTTCTAAAGGACCCAGTCTCTATTTTTGCCCCAAGTAGGCCTGGAGTCTGCTTCAACAGGTTTGGTTCTGAGAGCAAGGGGACATCCCTTGCCCTCCATAATAAATCTACTCTTTATTATGGATTTTGAATGGACAGTTTTGACATTAACTTCCACATCTAGAATTCTGGACCCTATATCTCTCCTGGCCATCAGACTCACAGCTCAACTCTCTGGCTCACAGGTCCCTCAAACATTACTTGTGCCTATGTTGCTGGTCAGAAGCATTGTGAGGCAAATGGAAGAAAGGGAAGGGCTACAGGATAAGAAGAAAAAGTATTGAGTGGCTCCCACAAATAAGCTGTCAGATCCAGTTATTTCAAAAAAGAGCAGGCCAGTGTGACTCAGCTAGTTAGAGCGTCATCCTGTAGACTGAAAGGTCATGGGTTCAATTCCCAGTCAGGGCACATACCCAGGTTGTGAGTTTTGATCTCTGGTCAGAGCACGTATGGAAGGCAGCCAATGGATGTTTTGCCCTCATATTGATGTTTCCCCTTCCTCTCTCTCTCTTTGAAAGCAATGAAAGAATGTTCTCAAGTGAGGATTTAAAAAGAAATTAAGAGAACAAGGATTTTAAACTTGTCTTTGAGGTGTTCGCACTCTCCCAAACTACCTGTGTAGGATAACTAAGGTAAAGAAAGCATCCTTGAGTATGTGCCTGACTTTACTTCTTTCCTAACTGGGTCCAAGAGTTGTCTTGGGTCCTAGAACTGTCACTTTGGGACACTTTCATTAAGGAGACTCACACTACAAGTGGGTTTCTCTCCAGCCAGCAAATTCCTTTGATTCTATTAGTTTTAATTCCTCTGAAAGAGAATCTCCTTGGCACAGCTAATCTTGTCAGGCCAGGCCCTCACTGGTAGGGAGTTCCTCCCTCTGCCTGGGAAATCATAAAGCCATGACACTGGAGATAGCCTTTAAAGATGATAGGTACTGCATGTAATGTGTGTGTGTGGCAGTTGCAGAACGTTGAAGAGGTATTCTAAATCTAGGGCCTTTGTGCCACTATTGTTTACTTTTCTCCTTTTCTAAACCGTGAGTCACTTTCATTCTTAAGAAACCCCACACCTGAAAGAACTAGAATGAATCTCTCTAAATCTCTCTATCTCATTTTTATATGGACACTGAAGGAAGTCTACAATAACACTCTCATTCATTCAATCTTTATTCACTCATTCATTTATTTGGCACTACCAAATAACACCTGATACACTCTAGCTAAACATTTTGCTAAGATGAGAGCTCATATTATGTTCCCAAAATGAATACTCTTATAAAATAATTCTGTGAATTTCAAAAAGTTCTCTAAGCAGATTATATATGACCCTGGCTGGTGGCTCAGTGGATAGGCACCAGCCTGTCAACCCAAAGGTCACTGGTTCGATTCCCAGTTAGGGCACAAAACCAGGTTGCAAACCAGGTCTCCAGCCAGGTCCCCAGCTGGAGGCAGGTGAAAGATAAACCATACATTGATGTTTCTCTCCCTTTCTTCCTCCCTCCCTACCCTTCTCTCTAAAAATAATGAATGAAATCCTTAAATAAGTAAATAAATAACTATGTAAACAATAATACCTGTAGAAAATTCTGTCTCTGGCATTTGTCCTTTTTCTCTGCCCTGAAGAGGAGGTATATTTATTGATTAATAATAAATGTTGCCTTCTACATGAAATGTTCATTACCTGCTGCTAAAGGCCTTATATTTGCTTTTGCTCAGCTCTGCTTATTGGAGGACTAAGATATCAGTTCAATTCTTCTGATTAACTTTATTTTTGCATCCAATCTTTAGGACTGGAAAAGTAATAGCTTATTGTATAAGAAACAAATCATACAGATGCCTTAAGGAAGAAGCCCTGTCAATCCAGACATAACAGCTATTAGCAATGTGGTACATAGACTTCCAAATTTCCTCCATTCATATACCAACACATATGATATTTATACATATTTTCACATAAATGGGATCTGCTATACTTGCTGTTTGGCAATTTTTGTTTCTTTTTGAGAAACAAACATCTTAGCTGTCTTTCTTTGTCAGCATCTATAGTTTGATCTTTGCTTTCAGGTAGCTTTTGACAAAGGAAAACATCTGTTTTACAGAAACAGAGTGAATTTCAAATGTTTTGCCAATACACACCTTAATCAAAATGAAGTCTAGATGAGAAAGTGAAGATAGTGCTAGAGTATATTGAAAACAACCAACGTGGGTTAACAATATGTTTTTGTAACTAATTCAGCCTTTTAAAAAATGGGCCATTGCATCTACTTTTTGAATTAGCAGCCAACGCACAAGAGGAGAATGAGGAATGTTTTGGAAAATACCCTCTGGTGCCTTCAGGTAGTGGATTGCAGGCTCTGAGGCATTTTCAACAGCTTTGCCATTAGCTGGAGACACACTTCGCAACACCTCAGCGCAGATCTGTTAAAGCCTCTCATTTAGTCAGAAACACAAGACAGATGATTCAGTGTGTGGGGCAATTCATTAACCCATCAACGGGCTTTCTTCCTGAGCCTAGGATAACAGGCAGAAAAAGAAACGTAATCCTTAATGAATAACAAAGGGCACTGCTGGAGGGACAGGAACACACACATACAAGACATGTAACGGGCTCTCTTTTTCATCTGGAGCAACCCGTTGTCTCCTGAACTCACAGATTTTCACCATATATTGATCCTGCCTGAGAGTGAGTTGAGTTCCCAGCGCCGTCCCCTACCCTGCCCCCAGCTATCTCAGAAATGGGAAGGGACACATGCTGTAGATCACACTCACGAAAGGCCATGTGTCTAGTATCCCAGGTCTTGCTCTGTCCGAAAAAGAATCAAAGAAGTAGACAGAGCCCTGCCAACAGTTTACAGGACACCAAAGAGAATATATGTTCTCCAGTTAAGCTGTGAAAGTCGTTATTAGCCCAGGGATTACCTGATATTTGGCCTGCAGGAACCCAACTCATTGTCTTCAGAAAACTGAATATGCTATGCTCTTTTTCATGTTTTTACATAGTGTTTGGGAGTACTGAGGCTGGACTTACAGGAAGCAAATGTTTTCTGAAAATGGTTTATTGATATTTTCAAAACACAGTTTTCTTCTCTCCATATTATATTTTTCCTCCATATTATATTTTGATCCCCAACTATGATTCCTGGTTTAGGAGTCTTCCTATTTCTAATGAAAAGTTTAAAAGTGCAAAATATTTAGAGGCTAATCCTTCCTTCTTTTCCCTAAATCTTTGGTTTGCTGTCATTAAGGCAAGACTCAACAAGTAAGTTGCTGAAAAATCACTCTCAGGGTAATATTGAGAGTAAAAAAGTAGTGAGTCAAAGTAGATTCGGGAAGGATAAAAGGAAGATAATTTAAATATCTTAAACTATCTGCAAAGCTGTCTTAAATTTTCAGCAAGATTATTCTCACTAATAATGTTTGTTAATAATTATTAGGATGATCATACGTTTCAGTTTGCCCAGGAGAGTCCTGGTTTGTGCCTGTGGTCTCAGTATAATAATTAATAGTTTCCCCTTTCGCTTTCAAAATGGACACAAAATCATATGATCATTCTATTAATTATGTAAGACAATATTCTGTCATCACGATGGAAGTAGGGTCATGTAACAACTGTATATTAAACTGTATATAAATGATGACAGTTTCTGCCAAAATTTTAAATGCACATATCCTTCATCATGGACATTTTTCTTCTATGAATGTATCCTATAGAAAATCTCATGTTATGAGCAGATTATATATATACACACATATGCATGCATGCACACAGAAGAATGCTTAGTGAAAACTGGAAAAAGTATAAATGCTTATCAATAATCTAGTTAGATACAGTGGAATTCTATGCAACGACTATAAAAGAAGGTGGTATGTGTCTGTGTTGATGATATGGTGAAATGGTCAAGACATGTTTTTAAATTAAAAATGCAAATTGAGCCCTGGCTGGTGGCACAGTGGATAAGGCCCCTGCCTGCAAACCCAAAGGTCACTGGTTCGATTCCCAGCCAGGGCATATAGCCAGGTTGCAAACCAGGTCTCCAGCCAGTTTCATAGCTGGAGGCAGGTGAAAGGCAACTATACATTCAAGTCTCTCTCCCTCTCTGCCTATCTCCTTTCCCCTCTCTCTAAAATTAATAAATAAAATCTTTACCAAAAAATGCAAATTGTTGAAGTATATATACAGCAGTGCTTGCAATGGCTAGACCTGACAAGTCTTCATGTTCTCCCATAATCTCCTCCAGCTCACACCCCCACAAACCACAGCAAATCAACATCAACCTGAATACTAACTGGTTACTACGCAAATGAAACTTCCAGTCTAACCAGATTGCCCCTCCCAACCCTCTCGCCAATATAGAGATTTTGGAGATGCCATAACCTACAATATAATCCTGTTGTAATATGTATATTGGAAGAAGATTCTCAACACTATTGGCTGATTACTTCTAGGGAGTGACTGTTATCCCCTTCTGTGTTTTTATTTTAACCCATAATCATATATTGCTTATAATTTTAAAAATTATTTTAAAAGAAATATATGTCAAGCCAGTTTGCCATGTGAGATCAGGTGTTTTCACTGTATCTAGAGAATCTGGATTATAGAGCTAGATCTCTGGTGTTTTTCCTGGAAGTACACTTTAGAGTGGATGTGACATATTCTATAGTTATCTCCCAATTATCAGGGTAATTGAGGAAATGAAGTTAAAAGGTAGCTTTTTGTTTCCAACTTTCTCACAATTACTTTAACTGAATCAGTTAAACAAATACATTAGTTGCTTCCCCTGAATCTCTTTGGAAATAGATTATAAAATATAAACCAACTATTTAAAAAGGATGGACTTCCACTGTTTTTTTTCTCTTTCATTTCTCTGCTCTACCTTCTAGGACAAGGGTGACTCCAAAGATTCACAGAAGAGGAATGAAGATTTGAAGAAGCTTTGCTGCGAAGTTAACAGATCAAATTGTCCCATCTCAATGTTCAAGGGTTACAAAATGTTCCCACTCAGTTTTAATTTTAGAGTGAAACAAGAAACAAAAGAAAAATAAGCTGATATGAAAATCTAGAGTTGGAACTATCTTTCATAGGTAAACATGCTCTAATTTTCATCTCTCCCTCCTCACTGGCTCCTCCCTATCCAGTCCGTTAACAATTGTTGGAGTGAAGATTTCACTCCAGGCTTGGCTCCTCCCAGCCTCCCAGATGCCCTCCCACCCACTGACCCCCTTCCCACCTCCTCCTCCTTCCTGGCATGAGGGCTTTTTTCTTTTTTTTTAAGATTTTATTTATTATTTTTAGAGAGAGGGGAAGGGAGAGAGGCAGAGAGGGAGAGAGACATCAATGTAGGGTTGCCTTTCAACTGCCTCCAGCTACAGACCTAGCTGGAGACCTGGCTTGCAACCTGGTTATGTGCCCTAGCTGGGAATCGAACCAGTGATGTTTGTGTTCTCAGGCCAGTGCCTTAACCACTGTGCCACCAGCTAGGGCCATGACAACTTTTAAATTAAACACTTCCCCTTTTCTACTATACTCTCTTATATATAGGGCTTCATTTATTTTCTTTTTGTTTGTTTCATCATTTGCTCCAACCCTCTCTGCCACTCTCTATCTAGATTGTGGCTTCCTCTGTATTTGAAGCATCAGTGCCTGGCATAGTACTTGGCACATAGTAGGTACCTAAAAATGTTTTTTAATGAATGAAACCTTGGCATGAATACAAAAAAAAAAAAAAAAGAAGGAGAAGAAGTCCCACCTCTACTCTACAGAATGAAGTCCCCCAGGAAGGGATTCCCTTGGGTAAGGTACAGCTGTGACATCTGGCTCCAACTGGAGTTCAGAAGTTTCTCTGCATTTCTTCCCTCAGTGGGTACTGGTTTGAAATGCTTTTGGTAACTACTGCATTTTGCAGTTTCCCTAACCTTTTTTCTTTCTCTTTTTCCAGGGAAATCAGAGTTTGGTCCTTGGAACTAAGTGGGCGAAACCACACACATTCCGCATACCCCTGTTGTTATTGGTATTGGTTGGCTTAACGGTGCACAGCACTGAATGAGCTGGCTCAGGGGACAGTGACTTATGTCAAAGTGACTCATGTCATTTTCTCTGTAATCAGGGGTGACCTGAAGCACTTTGGGCCAGGAAGAAATTAGGTCCTCACACTCTCACTCTGTGGCTCTGACTGAGATGAGTCTGGGCACTGTCTCGGCATCCGTCAACAAGACTGCATGCTCCAGCTGATAGTCGTGATGGCGCCTGGCGGCAGGAAACCTGCTCTGCTTGGTTAAAAGAGGTTGCGACCTGCTTATGCCTGGATCTGCATCTAACTGAAGCTTTAGATTAGAGACACAGTAGCATTAACTGCACCCTCTTTTTAAAACTCATTGAGTAGGAAGCTATTAGCTATTCAAATGATGTGAGTTAGTTGAAGATTTATTGATTGTTTCTATATACCAGGAAAGTAAACATTTGGATGATTGGAATGGGAGAATACAGGAAATGCCAGGCAGAGAAGTGATTTGGGACCACGGACATTGGTCACTAAAGATAACAGTCCTGGTGCTGTAGAAAAGATTAGGAGCAACCCAGAGATCTGTCCTAAGCACTAGGAGAATGGGGTGAGTATTACAGAAGGATTTAGAAAAGAATACTGAAAGGGAGAATTAGAAGGCTCCTCAACATTGTGTGTAAAGTAATCCCTGATTGTATTTATGAGCTTAGTCTGGTAAGATAAAGACTATGTGGTTTAACCAAGGCAGAACCAGGAGGAACCGCTACTGTGATAAGAATGGAGGACTTGTGAGGGCCTGATGATTCTTAACGTAACAGTTGTTTTGTAAATTTTCAGAAGTATCATACATGCGGGAAACTTGGAAAACGTTAAAAAAGCACAAAGGACCCAACAAACAAACTAAAAGAAACAGAATTAATTTCACTCCCCGGAGACAACCTTACCATTTTCACAGGTTTGCCTCTGTCTGATCCAATCTGTGCACACACTCACGCCTGCGCATATCTTTTCTACAGCATAAACTACACTTGACTTCACGTACTCTTGAGGCGTGTGAGGGAAGCGTCTGTGGGAAATTTTTTGCTTTCTGTGGGTCTCTACACCCAGTCCTTCCCACCCTGCCTTGCTGCTCTCTGGGACCAAACCATGTAATCACAGCCTGGGATGAGGAGATTGACTCCGCACCCAGAGAAAAACTTGGGATGTGACAAAGGAGGCACACGTTCACAGTACACAGCGTACCTGCCCGGCACTTTCTTCTCCCGTCTCTGAGGCTTCAGGCTCTTGATACTGACCAGCAGGGCAGAGTGCTGAGCCCAAGGATTTCCCCTTTATACCCTGCCTCTCCATTCCATTACGACTGCCTCAATTCAATGCTTTTTTCACATGTGGATTACTGCAAAGGACTTATACATTGTCTTCCCCCCTCTAATTTCGCCATCTTCTACTCCAGCTTTAGCATTTGTAGATAAACTTTCTAACATGAGTATCTGCCTGTTTCATGACAAAAGACAACTGCTGTGCCATGCTCTGAGTTCCTGACCCACAAAATCTGTCGTCCTGATATCCCATCTCGTCCCCACTTTGCCAAAGAAAACGCCCCCTCTCTCACCTTAAACCCCATGAGAGGGTTTCACCAAAACCATTTGGAGATCTTGACCTGTATCCCCTGGAACTTGAGGGTCACAGGGATCAGAGATCAACTTTCACCAGAAGAAGCCTGGAGCAGGGAAGCTAGCTGGGGAGACCCGCTTTGCCCCAGGAAGAAGAAAAAGGACTCATTGGCAGGGAGCTTCACTTTCACTGATGGGTGGGCCCTGGCATGGAGGAAACCCCTGTAGGAGCCACTGTGAATAGCATGAAAGATGCCACCTAAGAGAACCGCTTGGAAGGTGAGGAGACCTGGCAGAAGTGCACTATAGCCAGGGGTCCTTAATAGATGGGCCTCCAAGGACTGCACCATCAGGTGACAACTATATCAGTCATACAAGTCTGGGCCTCTTACCTCTAATCCTTCCTCAAGGGCCTTAGGAAAGAGCAGCTAGTGGTTAGAAAAGGAAGGGAAAAGAATGGCCACAGTCTTTCCCTTCATTCCAAGCTTAAAGACGAAGCAAGCTTAGCTGGAGGAATGAGAGGAATTTTAAAATAAATAAAAGTTTGAAGGTGTAATACTAGACTTGACATGACTTTCACAGTACTCAAATGAGAGCATTCTTGTGACTGAATAGAATGAGAAAAACTACAGATTTCATTCCAGAATGAGTTTTCAAGAGTAAAAGGAGAAAGAGTAAAAATTTGCTTCTTCCTAGAGCAATAGTGTGTCCAGTACATTTAATAAATCTATTATGTGTTCTTTATGCTTTTCTGATTTTCCAAAAATCAGATATGTGGTTGGGGCACATATTGCTTATTATTATTCAAATGCATATCTAATCATATCACATCTGTGCTTAAAACCCTTCAATGCCTTTGCTTGGCCCTCATGATAAAAGTTAATTTTAAAACATGGCTTACAAGGCTTTTCATGACCTCACCCCTGCTCACCTCTCCAGCCTTCTCTCCTAGCTCCCTCTCAGCCACACACAACCTCTAGTCCAGCCATATGGACATAAAGGTTCCAAATGCATCATGGTCCCCTACATCTTTCCCCAGCTCATGTTGTTCTTTTGGCATAGAATATCACTTACCCTCCCTCGACCCTGATCTGAAAGATTAGCTTCGATGTACCCTTCATCTCAGCTGCCACCTCTGCAGGCCCCCAGAGTTTTCAGTTGGAGAGTTCATTTAGGTCAGAAACTGTTCTTGCCAGTTGGTATCTCTGGTGCCTGTGACCAAGTAACACAGCAGGCACTCGGCTTCCAATCCTATAAATAAACCATCGTAAACAAATGATGGTTGATGCTCAGTTCAATGTTTCGTAAGTGAAAAGAGTCAGGAGAGGCCAAGAAGCTAAGTCTTTGATGTTTTTTCTGAGATGATGAAAGGAGTTAAGTTCTTGGGGCCTTGTTGATGAGAGGAGGGCTTTGGAAAAATGGTGGCTCACTCCCCCCGAATTGATGAAGTTCATCCTCTCTGCGTAGCTGCAGGTCTGGCCACTGACCTGTCCAAAGAGTGACCACTCTTATTTGAACTAGACCTCGACATCTGAAAGACCCTGTCCTTGGTAGATTGTTGCCCTGTTCCAATTTGGTCTTTATTTGGTCAATTTGGTTAAATGACTCCTTAGGTTTCTGACTTGTGAATTTTTCTCTGCAGCCCTGTTTCCTGCGAGGCCTTTCGGGTAAGAGTTAAAGCTCGAGAAGAGTCATATGCAGAGAAAGTTGGACCATACAGACTTCGGATAACTGCTCATTTTGCTCTTGAACTTGATGCCACACTCCTACCACATTCTTTCCGAGTTTCAATCTAATAAAACACATTGGCTGTTTTTGTTTTCCTTTTTTTTTGCAGCAAACTATGTTTTCTGAGTACATAAGTGGTTGTTACCTTTCCAGAATCAGCCATTGAAGTTGCAGGCTTCATTTCTAACTTGACTTAGAGCTGCTTCTTGGTACTCTCCACTCTTCGTATTAACAGGCAGCCATGAGGGTCTCAGATTCTTAGATCAGAAGGATTACAATCCTTCATGTTTACGAAAGGTTTAAAGGTTTGCAGATACTCAGGAATTTTAAAGTGCATTCTATCATCTGAGTGTGACAAAAACCTACAAAAGAAATGCTATTATCATTTTGAAAGTCTTATAGATGAAGGAAGTGAGATATAGCAAGGTCAGTTGTTGTGCCTGAGGTGAAGAGTTAATTCATGCCAGAACCAGGACTCTGCTAACTCTAAATTGAGTGTGCTGCCCTGCAGCAAACACCATGGCTTTCTCTATCTTACTTAGTACATGGCCCTGTGTCAATATGATAAGGCCATTAATAACAGACTTCATAGCCTCTTGTGGTCGAGAGTTCAGAACAAAATCAACAATGACCATGCCTCCTGGATGACTGTTTCAAAATCCTTCCAGGAGGCCGCTGAGCCATATGAAGTGTCCAGGAAAATAAGAATTATATCAAGAATTCACTTAACATGTTGATTTTCTTGAAGCCAGCAGAGTTTTTGGTTCAAGTCATGTTGCTAATCAAGACAGAAGCATGGCCTGTATCTTTAATAATGGCCACACCCCCTTCCTTCCCCTTGGCAGTGGAACTTGGCCAATGGCATACTGGAAAGAGAGCCGTGTGTCCTTAGAGAGCTTCTAGCCTGTCCCTGGGATAAATTTGCAGGGCAAGTTAGGCATAATTGTCATTGCAGAAAATTTGCCATCAATTCATTTACTCTAGTTGTGTATTCTTGGTTTTATTTACTTAAAGAGTAAACAGATTTCCTCTGAATAAATGGCACAACACATATGGCTTGTTAAATATGACAGCCAGGATTCAAGTCTCTGCTCTGCTAGTTACTAGCATCGAGCTTGGGCAGGTTACTTAAACCTTTGAGCCTCAGTTTCCTCATCTGTTAAAACAAGAATAACCCTGGCTATGGGACCCATTCATGGATGAGCAGGTGACCCCACCTCATTAGAGTGCATCTCAGCACTATGGAAGAAGATCTCTATTTCCTGCTGGGAATGGAGATACTGGAAAGCTGTATGTGTATGACTGGAGCGGCTCCAGCTATGTGCCTTCCCCGGCCTTCCACCGCCCCGCCCCCCCTCAAGGAACCTGAGAACAAAACAAAAATGCACAAAAGGAGGTAGAACCATTCTAGGAGGGAGCATTGTGTGAGTCCAGTCCTATCTGAAGCCAGCCCTGTACCTGGGCTTCCCAGTCTGCCAAGCCCATGAAAACCCTGTGCATTCATACCTGTTTGGTTCGGGTAAATCCAGAGGACCCTAAATGATATTCTATCTAAATTTCAAAAGAAAATAATGTAAAGTGCTTAGCAAAATACCTGGCGTATAATAAGTGCTCAAGAAAGGTTAGCTTGATGGTGCTCCTTCTGGAGTTTAATTCAGAGAAGAGGAGACTTCATAATTGATTTTGAATACTGAGCAACTTTTGCCAGGAAAAGCCGAATCCCATGAGGTATGATATCACAGATACCAAGAAGTCTCTCCTGGCCTCTAAAACACCTCTCTTTTCTTGCTATGAATAGCCCTAGGTGTCAAAAATAGTCATTAATCTCTCAGTTTGAAGACCTTTTCAGAGAGGTTTCTCATTCAGCCTTGGCAGTTGTATGGATGAGTTCCTTAACTCTATTCCTAGAGGCAGCATTGACAGTGGCCCATAGAGATAATGGAGGCCACCGGGTGCCCTGAGGAAGCAAGGGGGACATTGCTATACCCAAGGGAGACTGTAGGCCTGGAAGTCCAGCTACCTATCTCCCTGTGCAGATTTGTTCTGGCTGTCATTGCTGGGCACCCTCAAGAAGCTCAATCTGAGGTTTCAGAAGGTACGTACTTTTTCTGAACTGAAAGAAAAACATTCGGATGAAATGGCCAAACAAACCTTCATTAAATAGAAAGCATCCCATGTAACTCAGCCCTAGTCTTCCACCCATGTAGCCCCAGGCCCTAGCCCTTAGCTGTGACATTCCCAGGTAAGCCGGCACCTCAGAGGGCAAAGTAGATCAAAGACGGTGGGAGCAGCCCAAGCTGGTGGGGCCCAGGAATGGCTATGGGACATGAGGGTGAAAACTTTGCTCCTGTCAGGTGTGCATGAGGCAGGTATCTCAATCATCTGTGGTTCTAGCCGGTGAGGGAGACAGCAGGATGGGGTATGGAGTCAACAGTTTAAAGTTCTGTTAGAACAAGGACAGATGTGCCCTGAGGGAAGGACCTGAGTCAGAGGCAGAGTTCAAAGAAATTAGACAGATTCCTGGAAGCGACAATCTAAACAACTTTAGGCATCCTTTTTAACTCTCAAAGCTTCCATTTCCTTTTCCTTTTTCTCTCCCTTCTTTCCTTTTTGCTTCCTTCCTTCCTTCCTTATTTCCACTCTTGCTTCCTTCCTTTTTTTTTTTTTTTTTTTATCCTTTCTTCATTCCATCTCTCATTTTTTTCTTATATTCTTTAACCCAGAGACCTGGTTTTCATTCTGCTTCGGGGTACCGAGGATGGTTTTATAAAACTGGTAACGTTTTAGTTGAATTTTCTGAGAAGAATGAGAATTTATAAGATTATCAAGGGGAGAAGGATATTCCAGGCAGGGGAAACTGCATGTGCAAACTCATGGAGGACTATTCTAGGAAGTGTGAGTGGCTCCATGTGGCTAGAGTGAAAGGCTGAATAAAGGACAATGGCAGCTGAGTTTTAAAAAGAAAGTTCATTCTGTACCAGGAAGGGTTCTTTTTTCCCTCCCTCCCTTTGTGTTTCATCATAGGAGAGCATGATACCTAGAGTTGTCATCTGTGATGTTAGTGAGAAGCCCAAGGGTGGACACCACACACCTAGGATGGAAGAGAAAGGATGGAAAGTAGACAAATCAATTGTAAGACTACCTGCCTTAGGACTTTTAGGTAAGGGAACAAAATATCCTGGGGTTAAAGCCACTATTAATTTTGCTTGCAGTCCAATTTACCACTGTTGCTGTCATGCCAAGGATGACATTAGTAGGTTTGGCTAAGGAATTTGGGCTTTACCATGAAGACGAATAGACACTACCGAACGCTTTAGGCAGGGGAATGAGTTGGTGGGGCTGTGCTTACAAACCAGGACTCTGGTGTGGTGTGCAGAATAGGCTGCACCAGAAGAAACCAGGCAGAGGGACTGGTTAGGAAGCTACTGCAACTGCCCAAGAGATTAGGAAGAACCAAAGCAAAGAAAGTAACAATAATAATTGAAGGGAGCTATGTTTAAGTCAAAATAACAACTCAGCGACTAAGAGGATGTGAGGGGTGGGTGGGGTAGGCAAGAGAAACAAGGGTAGCTGGTGGGTTCTGGCTCAGTTGACTTGAGAGACTAGTTGAATGGTCCTAGACTAGCTTCCGCATTTCGAGGAGGTCAGATTAAAAATATAAAAGCAGGGAAGTCTCATCTCCCCCGACAGCTCTTAACTCCCAGGGGGACACTTTGCTGAGAGGACTAAAAGGGGCCAGCAGGCTAGCAGGACCATTTCCAGGAAGGAAAAACCTCTCTTTTCCTAGTGGACCCTCAGAGTGATTTGTGCAGAGCTCCATGGTGAGCGTCTCTGAGCTTCATCTACCTTTTAGATGTAGACTGAGCACCATGTGAGAAGTGAGGCGGAGGGATCTGTGAGGCATGAGTGATGCCCAAGCGTGTAAATTAAAACCAGCAAAATGTCATTTCCCACATACCCTCTAGACTTGTCCTTATTAAAGTTCTCTTGAAAGCCTGGTCCACATCCCCCAGGATTCACTTCTGGTCATGAGGTCTTTCCCTTCTGCTGTTTCTTTACCATCCAGACCTGCCAGGTGCAAGACACAACTATTTGTTTTTCATAAAACAGTTGTATTTTTTTCCCTGACGGCAAAAAAAAAAAAAAAAGAGAGAGAGAGAGAGAGAGAGACAGACAGACAGACAGATAACAGTGACGTCTTTACCCCAGTGGGGAATGATGCAAACCAGGCATACAGCCCAGAGACTGTTGCCAGGATACATGGTGCTAGAGGTCACAGAACCATGGAAAGGGTTTCACAAATAACTAATCAGTTGTGTTTTATTTCTTTTTATAGAAGGATGATTTCGCTTTCACCAAGACTTACTACAGTTCAAATATTTACTCTCTCTCACTCCTGTACCACATTTTCCATTAGTTTTGCACCTTAACTCATTTGATGGAGGGAAAGGTTAAGGAACGCAAGGGCCCAGACTCTTCCCTGTACTCAGGGCAATTCTGAAGGGTCAGCCCCCCTCCAGAACTTCCCAGGGGATCAGCTGAAGCCTCTGTGGCAAATGTATCATAATTAGATGTCTCCCTCTGCCTGTTTCACTCCCACCTTAAGAGGTGTTGTTCACGGTAGCACCTGCCCCCCAATAAAACCCCTATATGTGTCAAAGAAGAACCAGAGTTAGACAGTAGTTAAAAGAATAAAAACATTTTATTCAGGTCTATTGCTGTCAGGGAAAAGAGATTGTATAAAACTGGGCTCAGCTCTGAATGCAAGGACAAAATGGGGTTTTATAGCCAAAGAGCAAGGGTGGGGGCAGTGAATGAAGAATTACTAATAGGAAAATATAGCTAATAGCTAAGAGGGGATTCTGACTAAAGTGATCTAACAGAATTCTTGCTGAATGAAGGCAGACCAGGGTGATCACAGGTCACATGGGAGATGCTGGGGGCTAAAAATGTGATCAGATTCGGAGGGTGATCAGTTATCAAGGGTGGAGGGATTCTCTCTAAACTGACTTAACAGGATTCTTGCTAAAGCTGAGTGATGCCAACCTGACAAGGACAGATGCTGACATTAAAGATCAACATCCAGTTGAGAAGCAGGCTTGGAGGAGACTGAGTAGGATTCGGTCAAGAAGAGAATCTGTCGCATGCAAATTTCTGTCTGTTTCCTAGGGAACCTGACCTATGACACCAATACAGAATCATCAATCAACTCTACTCCTAGAGAAAGAAAAACATATGTTCACACAAAGACCTTTACACAAATGTTTATAGTAGCTTATTTATAGCTGCAAAGAATGGAAAACAATCTAAACGCCCATCAACTAATGAACAGATAAATAAATTGTGGTACTGCCATACAATGGAATATTACTCAGCAGTTAAAAGATTGAGCTAATTATAGCAATTCCACTCCTAGGAAGGTACTCAAGAGAAATGAAAATATATTTCCTTTTGTTTTTTTAAAGATTTTATTTACTTTTAGAAAGAGGGGAAGGGAGAGAGGCAGAGAAGGAGAGAGACATCAATGTATGGTTGCTTTTCACCTGTCTCCAGCTACGAACCTGGTTGGAGATGTGGCTTGGAACCTCATTACGTGCCCTGGCTGGGGAATCAAACCAGTGCCCTTTAGGTTCTCAGGCTGGCATCTTATCCACTGTGCCACCAGCCAGGGCTTGAAAACATATTTCCACACAAAAATGTTCATAACTGCACTATTTATAGTAGCCAAAAACTAGAAGAAACCCAAAACCTATCAACTGATGAATAGATAAACAAATGTGATATATCCATACTGGAATATTACCCAGTAATAAAAAAGAATGGGATGCTGATTTGTGCCACAAAATGGATACACTTCTAAAAGAGTAGGTTAGAGCCCTGGCTGGTGTGGCTTGTTTTAGGGAAGTTTTCTTTCATTACTTTCTCAAATAGTTTTCCACTATCTTGCTTTTTTTCTTTTCCTTCCAGCACCCCTATGTTGTGAATGTTGGACCTCTTGAAGTTGTCTCATAGCCTGCTTATGCTATTCTCATTTTTTAATAATTCTTTTTCTTCTTCTTGTTCTGATTGGGTGTTTTTTTGCTTCCTTATGTTCCAAATCATTGATTTGATTCTCAGCTTCCTCCACTCTATTGTTGCTTCCCTGTAAATTGTTCTTTATTTCGATCAGACTGGATCTTTTTTATGCTGCTGAGGTCCTCACTAAGTTCCTTGAGCATCCTTATAAGGAGTGTTTTGAACTCTAAATCTGGTAGATTGCTTATCTCCATTTTGTTTAGCTCTTTTTCTGAAGGTTTGATCTGGTCTTTCATTTTGGCCGTATTTCTTCATCTCCTCATTTTGGCAGCCTCCCTGTGTTTCTTTCTATGCATTAGGTAGAGCTTCTTTGACTCCATGTCTTAGTAATGTGGCATCGTGTAGTAGGTGTCCTGTAGGGTCCAGTGGCACAGCCTCCCCATCACCCAAGCTGGGTACCTGAGGTGCACCCTTCATGTGGGCTGAGCACACCCTCCTCTTGTTCTTGAGCCTTGGTTGCTGTTGGAGGATCAATGGGAGGAATTTACCCAGGCCAGTCAGCTGCAGGGACTGGCTGTGACCACTGGCCACCAACCTCCACCCTCTGTGGAGGATCAGCTGTTCAGGGCAGGGTGGTAGTGCTCCAACATGGTCTGTAGCTGTCCACTGGGTGCACTGGCCCTGGGGTTTCCCAGGTGGTGCAGGCCAAGGTCAGCCCCGACCTGGGTTTTGCTCTGGGCCACCCTGCAGGAGCTATAAAGTAATCTGAGATGCTGCTACTTGTGCTGGGCTTGGAGAGTCCCAAGCGAAGCCAAGTCGTGAGTCTAGGCTGCCTGCTGCTAGTGCTGGGCCTGGGGCCCACTGAGGCAGCTATTGCTTGTTTGAGAGGATTTAGGAAGTTGTGCAGCAGAGCCAAGACCAGCCATTCCTATGGAAAAGCAGCTTGGGTGGGCTCCTAAACTGGGTGGGGCAGAGTCTCTGGGGATCTCCAGGGTGGGTCAAACAGCATTAGCCATATTGATGGAGCCTCATATATGACACCAGCTTGCTGGCTCTGTGGAGGGAGGACTTAGAAAAGTAAAAGTGGCCTCTGCTCTCCTTGATGCCCAACACTTCACCTCCTCCCTATATGCCGCTGGTGCCATTCTAGCGCTGCTATCCCAGTGCTAGAGCTCAGAGGGAGTGAGTCTAAATAGGGGAGTCCATATATGGGTTCTTTAAGAGGATCTGCTTGGGGTTCCAGCAGTTTCTTCCACTGACTCAATCCACACTGGTATTTGCAGCCAGAGTTGTGGGAACTTACCTTCTTCGCATGGGAACCTGGGCTGGGGGCGGGGGGGATGGTACTCCTTGCTCCTGAATTTTTATCCACCACATATGTGTGAGGGACCAACTTATCCTATGTCTGTGCCCTTCCTACCAGTCTGAATGGATGTGGTTGTTTTAATCCTGGAGTTGTCAGACCTCCATTCAACTCAGTTTGTAATGGTTCTGAGTGATGGTGTTCTATATTTTAGTTGTAATTTTGATGAGGTTGTGCGAAGAGGCGAGCCATGTCTGCCTACGCTGCCATCTTGACCAGAAGTCCTCAAACAACCTTAAGCAAAAAGTAAAGTATTTGGCTCACATAAGTGAAAAATTCAAAAATCTAAAAGCAATGTTGTCAGTACTTGTCTTTGCTCAGGCTGTTATAACAAAATAGCATAGTCTGGGTGGCTTAAATGACAGACATTTGTTTCTCTCTATCCTGGAGGCTGGGAAGTCTACAATCAGCATGCCAGCCTGGTTGGGCTCTGGGGAGTGTCCTCTTCCTGGTTTGCAAGTGTCCACCTTCCTACTTTGTCCTCACATGGCAGGGTCCACCTTCTTACTATCTCCTCACATGGCAGAGAGGGGGGTGGGACTTGGGTCTCTTCCTCTTCTGAGAAAGGGCACTAAGCCCAGTATGAAGACCCTATCCTCATGGCTTCTTTTAAATGTAACTGCCTCTCAAAGGTGCCACTTCCAAACACCACCACATGGGGGGCAGGGCTTCAACACTGGCAATTGGGAAAGGACATAAACATTCATCTGGCAGTACTCTAGCTCTGTAATTCCTGGCATCCTCTGCCTCTCCGAAGCCTTGGTCTTAGCCAGGCTTCCTCTATATAAAATAGACAGGCTCATATGGGTCTTATAGCTGGCAATGCTGGAGAAAAGAATTCAATCAACAGCCATTGGGTGCCCCTATCCATCCTTGAAACAGATCCTAATTGGCCTTATTTGGGTCATGTCTCTCCTTGTGCTAGGGAAAGCAGGGTCACACTATTGCCAGGTCAGAGCACATAGAAAGGGGATGGGGGTTAGGAATGAAAGAGTGCAGAGTAGACAGGGGAAAAAAGAAACATTGTAGATATTTACCATGGACCCACACACTTGGGAGGGAATAGAATTCAAAGAACAAAGTTACTTTGCTAGTTTGACAAGATGGGAATAAGATGAAATAGATGAAACATAGAAAGGATGGTAAGAAAATAGTCATTTGCTCCTATCGGCTCCTCTTTTCTCTATGAAGTAAGAAGTAAGGTCATTTGTTGGAAGTGAGTAAGTGGGGGAAGCAGAGGTAGAGATCTTAAAAGAGTTCGTGAAAGGTTTAGAAGAACTGGTAGGGAGATTTGGGGAGGGCGCATATAAGGACAAATAAAAGGATTGCCAACTGACACTGATGTTGGAGATAAAAAAATTCTACCCATCCCTCAGGGCTCAATTAAAATATACTCTCAATGTAATTATACCCCTATTGGAAGATAGTTCACACTCCTCCAAGCTTCCTGCCTTTCAGAGCCACTCTTACAGCCTTATCATGCTTCCACAGCACCAAGTGTTCTGCCAGCCACGTTGATCAGTTTCCTGAGTTTGGAGACTGACAGTTTGGAGAGTGAATTTAAATACTGGTTACCTGTGGTTCTTTAGTTTTGGAAAGTAGTGAGTAGTAGGAGTTTGGAAAGAGATGAATTGGTCTTAAAATGTATCTGAATCTATTCATTTCCTGAGTTTGGTTAGCAAAAGCCCTGATAAAGAGTTTGAATAGTGAGGATAACACACTTGTGCATGTTATGTGCAGGCATGCATTGCACGAGTGTGTGGCCACGGCGTGTTGTACTCTCTCTCTTTTTTTTTTTTTTTTTTAAGATTTTATTTAATTTTAGAAAGAGGGGAAGGGAGAGAGGCAGAGAGGGAGAGAGACATCAATGTATGGTTGCTTTTCACTTGCCTCCAGCCACAGACCTGACTGGAGACCTGGTTTGCAACCTTGTTATGTGCCCTGGCTGGGGAATCGAACCTGCGACTTTCGGGTTCACAGGCCGGCGCCTTATCCACTGTGCTACCAGCCAGGGTGTTGTACTCTCTTAAAGACAAAACCCTCGTGTGACTAATTTTCATGTTTCCGCAGGTGCTACTATAGGGTGAGTGCTGGACATTTGTTAAATAAATAAATATGAGCCAGCGTTCCTTTCCCTGATTTTCTTTGTTCCTATTAAACCTTACTGTTCCACTTAGACAATTTAAGGTGAAACATTAAAGAACTGCTCTTGTAATTGGGACGGCTTCCAACTGCAATTATCAAGAGCATGCTTTTCTTTTTCCTTTACCCCCTACCCCACTTGACAAAACCTGAATCAATTCCAGGAGATGGATTGTGCTGCCTGTGTAAAATGTTCTGGCTTCTACTCAAATGGACATTGCAAGAGTATATAAAAACGGCTTTGCTCTCCCCACGAATAAATTCACTTCTGCAGCGTACAGTTTCGATTTCTCATTACCTTTAGGGAGGGTAGAGCATTAAGGAATTTAAAGGTATCATTATTGTATGAAAACTGCTGACTAAGGAATACCTAAGTGGTAAACAACTGGCTGAACTGCCTGGGTACAGCTGAGATAAGGGAGCACATTCTTTATTGTGCCTGAAACCCGTTTCCTATGCAAGAACTGTCCCCGCCTTTGCGTTCAGGAGAACAATAACATGCAACCTTGAACATGCAACACAGCTCTCTAGTGCTTGTTCTTCTTGTAACTGTATCCGAAGACAAGGCTGAATCTCTGTGACTCCAACAAAAAGATTAAAAGATTCTGATAATGGCTGACATGTCTTTGTTTCTGTGTGTTTGGGAGTGAAGGGCGGGGAGGAGGCTAACATTAACATGTAGTTGGTGTTTAATAGTCACTGGAAGAGTGGATAAAGAAGGAAACAGACTCCCCTGCTCGAGATCCGAGCTTAATAAAGGCCTTTTCCCAGGAGGAGGCAAAGAAACCGAGTCCCCAGACTTAATGTTTTGTTAAGTACTGTAGAATTGTGTTCAGGGACTCAGGAATTTGGAGAAACAGAAGAAATAACACATTTCTGACAGTGGACTCAGGATGGAAGTTAACCCACTTCAAAGGGGGATGCTTTCACATTTTAGTTCCTAACAGCTACAAAGGTGATTTGTCTAAATAGGAACACAGGGAGGCAAGACATCCTACTTAATCCTCATTTGCACTTCTAACTAGTTCTGTGGCCTTTTGCCACTTATGCAATTCTCCTGAGCCTCAGTTTCCCATTTGTAAAACGAATACATCTCACAGAAGCTTTATGAGAATTAAATACTATATATAAACGTGTAAGCTTGAGCCTGGCATATTTGCTCCTCAATAAATATTTATGTGCCAGGCACTAGGGATATAAAAGCAAAAGAGATAAGATTTCATCCCTTGAAGAGCTTACAGTTTAATGGGAAAGATACATAAATGAATTAATGTGCCGATAATTATGGATGGTGCATTATGGGTGCAATAAGAAGAACTACTCAATCAGATTAGGAAATCTAGGAACGCTTCCTGGGGGAGGCGATGCTCAGCTGAGTTTTAAAGAAGTAGGAGTTACATAGGCAAAAATAGGAAGGTCATTTCCAGATAGGGTGGACTGTATTTGCAAAAGCAGAGTGGTGTGAAACTCCTGACTGTTTAGGGAACAACAGATAGATCAGTAAGACGAGAGCAAAGGTCCTTGTGTGAGAGAGGCAGCAGATAGGGGGAGGCAGGCAGAAGCCAGACCATGAAAAGCCTCGGGGATCAGCTTAAGGAAAGTGAACCTTACCACCAAAGGTACAGGCAGTGGAAGGCTGAGGCAAACTAGGTTTATGTTGGGAGAGTACTCTGGATGCAACATTGGGAAAGGACTGCAGGGGGGCAGCTTGAAGGCTTGGGGTTCAGTGTGAGATCCCTATAAGTAGCCCAGATGGGGAGAAAAATGAGAGTCTGAGTTAAAGTAATGGAAACAGGCAGGAGGAGGTGGATGGATATAAGAGCCATTTAGGAGGCAGAACTCGCAGGGCAGGAGCACAGGGCAGGCAATGAGCGAAGTGGCAATGTCCAAGATGATTCACATGCAACCAGGTGGACAATATTACCACTCGCCGAGGAGGTCCCAGGGGAAGGAGCAGGCCTGAGATGGGAGCAGAGTGAGCGCACACAGCGCTTTCCATGCCTTCAGTTTTATTGTCTGTGAGTCATCTGGGTAGAAATGCCCAAGAGACAATCGGTTATCTGGATCTGAATTAAAACTGTGAATTGGAAAGAACGACTGAGACTGCTAGTTGTTCCAGCCGTTGGTGATTGCTCCTTATTCTTTGGTACTAGAATTTCTCCCCTTTCTTCTCCTTCCCTTCCTTCCTTCCTTTCTGTTTTTGTTGCTGATTACGTGGCCACTGAGAATAAAAACTACATTTCCCAGCATCTTTTGCAACCGTGAGGCTATAAATGGGGCTAGGAGCCTGGGTCTCCGATATCAGGGGCTTTGTAACAGCTCTGGGCTATTCATTCACTCAGCATTGATGGGGAAAAGGGAAAACATCCAAACTTCTCTTTTGTTTAAGCTTTTAAACTAGCCATATTTGAGTTTTCTCCTGCTGGCCACAAC
Source organism: Noctilio leporinus (assembly GCA_004026585.1). Lineage (NCBI taxonomy): Eukaryota > Metazoa > Chordata > Mammalia > Chiroptera > Noctilionidae > Noctilio > Noctilio leporinus. Next base: position 141,831 of record PVIW01000043.1, on the reverse strand, counting down.
ATCTAATCCTAAATCACTCAAAGAGTCAGCTACCTATAGGAGAGAGTTGAAGCCATAGATGTGGATCCGGCCACCCTGGGGGCTGTGCACAGAGTGACAGCAGCCGAAGATGACAACAGAGCCTGCATGCAGGCACTTGATGGGTCCCGCACACTCTGTCCTTTCTGAAAGGTTGCTTGGCGGTGTGTTCTTTTCTTTCCTGCTTCTGGGATGAGAGTCAGTCTTCTCTACTCACCTAGGTATTGAGCCATCACCACTGTCACAGACATCCTACTCTAATGACAGAGTCACAGGTGGGTGTGGGGTGAGACAAAGAGCAGTGGTTTTCTCAGCTTTATTGAGATAGAATTCACCTATCATACAATTCAGCCATTCAACGTTTTTCATTAGTGTCACAGGGTTAGTCAATCATCAACACAACCTCATTTTATGACATTTTTACCCTGAAAAAAGAAATGGGATTTGGTGTCCCTTAGCAGTTGCTCTCCATTTTGAGGCAATGCATTTTAACTGAACCTTGGATGGCTCTTTCAAAGCAGAAGTAAACCCACTAGTGGTACCAATGCCTTAAGCATAGAGAGGGAGAGAAGGGCAAGCTGAGGACACTGAGGTTCACAGGTGACACGAGAGTGGCAGGACCAGGCCTTTTGCCTTTTCCTCTAATGCTCTTGCACTTCTGTGAATAACGCTGTGGGCATACAGATACTTTGAATGGAAGTGATACCATACCATGAAAGAATAGTGATATTTTTTTCTTTAGAAATAATTTCAAACTTGCAAAAATGTTGCAAAAACCCTATAAGGAACTCCTATATGTTCTTCACCAAGATTTCCCAATAGTTAATATTTTACCAAGTTCATCTTTCATTCTCTCTGAACATTTATATACTTTACTTTATATTTTCCTGGAAAATTAGAGAGGCAGTTAAAGACATAATGCCCCAGTATACCTTACTACTTTAGTATGCATTTTCTAAAAACAAGGACATTTTCTGACATAACTATAGTACAAACATTGACACAGTGTTACTATCTAATCCACAAACAATATTCAAATTTTGCCATCTGTCCCAACAATATCCTTTATGGGTCTTGAAGCCCATCCAGGATTATGCATTGCATTTCATGGTCTGTCTCTGTAGCCTCCTTTAATTTGGACTATTTTCTCAGCCTTGTCTTGTCCTGAATATCTTTGATATCTGCAGGGAGTACAGCTAGTTAGTATGCAGAAAACCCCTCAATTTGGGCATGTCTGATATTTCCTCACAATTAGCTTTGCCACCGTGCGTTTTTGGCAGGGCTACAACAGAGTAACGCTTTGTTCTTCTCGGTGCATCATATCAGAGTACATGATGTCGATTTGTTCCATTACGGGCCTGTTAAAATTGGCTACTTACTTAAGCGGGCATTTGCCAATTTCTCTACAGTAAACTTAATTAATAAGCATTTTGTACTCGCTAATAAGGTACTAATTAGTATTTTATTGGGAGATACTAGGAGATGCTGTAAATATTCTGTTTCTCATTAGATGTTTCTCGGCATCCATTGAGGATTCTTGCCTAAATCAACTTTTATTATGATGGTTGCCAAAGATTTTTTTCTAATTCCATTGTTCTTCCTAAATTTATTAGCTGGCGTTATTCTGTGAGGTAGAGTTTTCTCTTCCTTATTGATGTCATTTTATGTGGATTTATATGGACTTCTATTTTATTTACAGTGGGTTGTAATCATTAGTCTCCCATTTATTTTGATTTGCCCTCAATTTGGCCAATGGAGTATACTTCAAGTTGGGTCCTTTGGATATGTCCTCATCATTCCTGAGCATTATCTCACTTTCTGACCCAACAAAATATTCTGGGTTCATTCACTGTCCTTGTCTCATATATTAGTTTCTGTGAATTCTGTAACAAATTATTACTGACTTTGTGGCTTAATACAACAGAAATGTAGTCTTTCACAAGTTTGGAAGCCAGGAGTCTGAAATTAGTATCATTGGACTGAAATCTACATGCCAACAAGACCACGCCCTCTAGAGGTTCTAGAGAGAATCTGTTCTTTGTCTCTCTTAATTCTTGGCCGCTGTCAGCATTCCTTGACTAATGGCTGCATCATTTCAGTCTCTGCCTCTTTGGCCACATTATCTCTTCCTTTTTTGCCTGTAATCTCTTTCTGCCTCTCTTATAAGGATGCTTTGTGATAGTATTTAGGGTCTACCCAGATAATACAGGATAATCTTCTCATCATGAGGAGAAACTTAGTCACATCTTTAGAGGTTCTTTTTCCAAAAGAGGTAACATTTGCAGGCTCTTGGAATTGGTTTGTGCATATCAATTGCAGGACTTTTCTTTCTTTCTTTCTTTCTTTCTTTCTTTCTTTCTTTCTTTCTTTCTTTCTTTTTTTCTTTTTCTTTTTTCTTTTTTTGCCTACATAGTCTGGAATCAGTTATTTCTTGAATGACTGCTGGTTCCTTTTAATGAACGATATTTGGTAGCCAAGATGTGGATGCTAGGTATGGCTCATTGCTATTTGAGTGTCTTTATTTCCAGATAATCTGTATACCTAAAGCTAAGAAATTACACAGACAGAAAAATAGATAGATAAACAGATATGAAATGTATATCTGTATATGTGTATGTATTATGTCTATGTAAGTACATATATGTCCATTTATATACACACACATAAATACACGTAAATCTAATTAACCTATTTACACAAAACCCAGGAGATCACATAGATACCTTCAATTCTAATCCAGCACCACAGAGTTTATCATAGCCTTCTTCCTTTCTCTACCTGTAACTCAAGTATAGATCTGTCAAACAGTGAGAGACCTGACTTCCATTATTTTCAATATGCTGCTTACTTGTTCATTTCTCCCATAGGCTATGTCCTGACTATGCCAGCTAAATCCATATATCCCTGCCAACCACACTGACTATAGGGGGATGAATCCCATCAGCCTAGGAAAGGGAAAAGGTGGATAGGATCATCTAATGAAGAGGCACAATATGATTTCCTTGCAGAAGTAGAATTGTCTGGGTTAAGGATAAGTCTTTCCTTAGTTCAAAACACCCTCAATTGTGATCTTGAATTTGTTATGCTCAGAGAGAGATTTTCAAGTCCCAGAAATGAGAATGACTTTTTATAATCCAACATGCTCAAGAACGTCCCTCCTAAAGACTTGAAGATGACAGTGAAGGGCTCAGAAGGTACCTTACACAGCATACATATTCATCCCAGGCTGCATTTTCTCGAATGCAAGCTGAATCTTAAAATACTTACAGACGTACAATTTTTCAGTTGAACACCTTCAGATTTAAAAACCCTAGAAGACCCTGGGGGAAGCAATCTTAAAATCCACTTAGGGACACTAACAGCTGATGCTGCCCCTCACTAAACTCACCTCCTGATGTTGTCAATGGGAGGAAGGGTGGAGTTCCACGCTGCCATTTAAATTCTAGACAAACACTGGATTTATAGTTCTATTGTGTAATATCATTGTCTAACACCTAAAAATGGTTTTCCTATTGCGAAACAGAGACTAGGGAGTGGTGGGGAGCTGGCAAGCAGAAGGAAATGAGTGGACTAGGATGCATTTGAGTGATTCTTCCAGACAAAGTTCTTCACCCCAAATTTTGCTCTCTGCTCTCTGGATTAAAAAAAGAAAAACGCGGGTGGGGGAGGGAGGAAACTATCTTAGCTGTCGCAATTCCTGGACTGCTTACACATTAACAACGTTCCAAAACTGCAACAGATTTTGTTTTTGCTGCTCTCGCGTATGTCAGGCATCTGGGGTGAGATGAGGGAAATAGAAACCTGGAAGCTCCTGAAATTGCGGCAGGGTAACAGTCACTTTTGATGGCAGGGACTGAGTCCGAGATCCCTCCTCAGTTACAAAGGTTCAAAAATGGAAGGGAGTACATTAAAAAAAGGGAAAAATTAAATGGTTACTACTCACCCCAGTTTTACAAAAGAAGACCAAGCATCAGGACCTACAGGAAATGACAGGGCAGATTTGCAACAATAATTCTTTTTTCACAGGGTCCTGCTCTCTGGTGTGACTTGACTTAAACATTCAAAGGAGTTGTAGCCACTTCAAAGAGGCCACCCAGGGAGCCCAGGCACAACTCGGTGGAGCAGCGCGTGTGGTCTTCCAAAGCATTTTGGAAGCATGGTCGGGAGTTAACTTCAGAGTCATTTAATAAGCCACATAAAATTGTAGGCTGGTGACTATAGCAACGACTATTTTCCCCCCACCAAAACTAGAATTTCCAGGCATTTATTTATCTACTTGTAGTCTACTAATTTAACCTTAAAGGTTTAGAATTTTCCCCCAAATTACACTCAAAGTTCTTTTCGTGATGTTCAAAAGCCCTTGCCATTTGTGGTGATTATGCTTATCACCACTTATTGGGCTACCTGGGGTGTGCAAATACTTTACCTACATTTTTTTCTTGTCCTTTTTCTCTGTTTACCAATGAGGAAACTGAGGCTCAGAGAGTTAAGCAACTAGGTACCAGTTACAAAGTGGCAGAGCTTGATTTGCTGCCAGGTCACCTGCCTCCAAAGCACATACTTTTGCCCTGAGCTACACCTAAATGAGCATGGTACAATTGTTTTTCTAATTTTCACCCAAGGATATGTTTATTGGGTTTTAGAGGGGGCCAGGGAGAAAGAGAGAAACTTCCATGTGAGACAGGAACATCAATCAGTTATCTCCTGTACATGCCCTGACCGGGAATCAAACCTACAATCTAAACCCTGGCTGGTAGCTCAGTGGATAGGTGCTGGCCTGTGAACCCAAAGGTTGCTGGTTCGATTCCCAGCCAGGGCACATAACCAGGTGAAAGGCAACCATTCACTGATGTCTCTCTCCCTTTCTGCCTCTCTCCCTTCCCGCCTCTCTCCCTTCCCCTCTCTCTGGAAATAATAAATAAAATCTTAAAAACAAAACAAAACAAAAAAAACCTGCAACCTTTTGGTGTACAAAATGACACTCCAACCAACAAAGTCATCCACCAGGGCAAAGCCACACTACCTTTTTTTTTTTTCCTGAACAGTGACATTAGTCCTAGAAATGTGCTTTTGAAATGGCCACTTTGTGGGCCATTTCAAAAGCACAATGCTATTTGGTTGTATACATCCTTGCTTATGTGTTGAAAGCATGTCTTGTTGTGTTATTGGTCACATTTCATCTTCTATGCTGCAGAGAAAATGTTTACAACTAAAACTGCTAATGGGATGTCACTTGCAAATGAAGACAGTAAATGTTAATGTTACCACTTAGAACAATGATTCTTAGGAACTGGGGGTGGAGGGACGGAGTTCAGGCTCCCTGGTGCCCCACCTTCACCACCACCACCAGCATTCAGCGTCTCAAAGGGGCCAGCTAGGGGCCTGGTTTGGGAACACAGCAATGCTTTGTTTTAGCGCATTTGTCCCCCCTGAAATGTGCGATTAACTTCAGATAATGAAAGGAGAGAACGCCATATTTTCAAATTTATCGCAGGGGTTTGAAAGTGCAGAGGTTTTAAATAAGTGTGGACAATACTCCGAGGAGGAAGGCGTACTGTTTCAGTGTTCAGAAGTCTTTGCTTCTCCTCAAGAAAACACTGACTGATGAAAGCCAGAGGTAAGGCGGTCAAAGAAATCGTATCTTCAGTGCCTATTGTTTAATAATTCAACTCAAACCCTCCTTCCTCTGCCTCTAAAAATCATTATTGGTGTGAGGGGGGCACCGGGGAGCCCAGCTGCAGCCTCTGGGCACAGACAAAGACACAGCAACGAGTGAAGTTCCTGAAAACCTGCGCTCCTCGCTCCTCTTGACGAAGCCCTGGGGGTGAGAGACAAATGCTCCCGAGCATCTGTTCCGTAGACACTTGCGAGTGGCAGGGCTGGTTCTTTTGGAGCAGATCTGTAGCCGCAGTGTAAACAGTCACTTTTAAGAAATAGAAATAGCTCCGTTTGCTATTTCTAGCAACTAGCCTATTGTTCGATTGGAGACTTTGAGTTTGCGGCCTTGTCTCTGGAAAAGTCAAGGTGGTCGATTGTTTGCTGGGTGAAATGCTACATTTCAAAAGCACTGTGTGTTTAGGCACTTCATTTCCACCCTCATTCTGCTCCAGGATTTTCATCCCAGCTTGCTTCCCTATTCATCTTATTTTCAATTTATCTGTGACCAGATAATAAGATTCATAGGCTCCAGGGACCATATCGGTTTTATTCACCAGTGTATACTCAGCACATAGCACACCGTAGGAATTCAGTGAATAAGTAATCCAAAGGTCTTGCTGTACCCTGCTTGGGGTTCTGAGCTGGTCACCACCCAAAGCTCATCTGAGTTCAGGGGGTCAAGTTCTGGAGACAGCGGGACAGTGCATTTTTGGTGATGATGGGCACTGTGCCACCACCAGGCCCTCCTTGCTACCATTTGGAAAGTACCGCTGCTTATTCTGCCAGCTTGAGGGAAAGAAATTGGTGCTTTGAGGGGCCCGCCAATTCCTGTTCTGGAAGCACAAAATCTGGGCTTTCTCTACAGCTCCATCTGCAGCTTGGCCCGCTTGAGGTAGAAGGCAGGGAGGGGTGGAGCCCTGGACAGCAGCCAGTGCCATCAACATGGTGGGCAGGGGTAGTTCCTTAGAGGGACTTCTTGGTCCAAGCCACAGGGGCCAGCCCGTGGATGGGCCCGAAAAGAGACCAGCTGCAAAATGGGAAGTGATGTGTTGTGACCAGAGAAGCATGAGACTGGATGCTCAAGAGAAACAGGAGCAGACATGAGGCCTCGGACAGAGCCAGGGCCCAGCACAAGACAGGTCCCAGCACTAGATAGGTCCTGCATGAACCAAGAGCTCTTCCGGTGGATCTCATCTATGCCCCATTCTGACATGGAACACGTGTTCTAGTCATGTGTTCTGGACCTTAAAATAGCTGATACTACAGGGAGGGTATTCAAAAAAGAAATCAAATAAACAGAATAGAGGCCACTGGGATCAGAGTTGGGGCAGAGGACAATGGTTCTCATTAGAATGTTAAAATTGCCTGGGGAGCTTTTGAAATCCAAGGATGCTGGACCCCACCCCCAGAGATTCTCATTTAGTTGATGGGAAGCATCAGTGGGTTTTAAAAGCTCCCAAGGTGATTCTAATGTACACCAGCCTAAATCAGGCAAAAATGAACAGGAAGCAAGAAGAACATGCTTCTCCACTTAACTTCTTGTCCAATAGCCGGGCATTCTCACCTCAGCTCAACCCAGGCACTATGACCTAGTCTCAGCCTACTCCTAGTTCAGAAGGTGAAGGAAACTGAATTCAGTAGCTCAGGTGCCTGGGTTAATTGGGATGATCCTCTCCACTTCCTCTTGTTGGCAACTAGAAGATGTCCTAAATCAGCTGAAAACTAAAAATCTTACCTTATAATCATTATAATGGAATTAGCATTTATTACAGTACTTTAACTTTAGACTTGGGTTGCCAATAGCAAATAAAAATATATTACACCCGATTTAGTTTTAAATATCAAAGAAACAAAGAATAATTCCAGTATAAGTATGCACTATGCAATATATTTACATTGAAAAAGCATTTGTTATTCAAAATTCAAATTTAACAGGGCATTTGGTACTTTATCTGGCAATCCTACTTTAGAGTGGAGTGTTGTGTTTGAATTTAAGAGCACAACTAGGTTTTTATAATACAATCGAAAGGATTGGGCTACTGTGTGGGATGACAAAGTCCTCCGCTACCAGGAGTGGCAAGAGCTTCACACTTTCCTCTGTCCTGGGCTGGAGAACTCCTTTTCCCTGACCACCAAACCCAGAGACTAAGGGAGGGAGCACTGAGACTGCTTTTGTAGTTAACCTTTAACTTGTGTCTTTATCTGCCTAGACAAGACCACTGATCTGGAAGAAAAAGGACCTGTTTTTAAGTCCATCTTTGGAATTAAGAAATTACTCTTTCACCAGAGGAAAATACTCAGCACTAAACTGACAGCTGTTTGTTCCATTCGGCCCTTCTGTCTGTGTCCCTCTCACTGTTGTGGACTGACCATCCATCACACCTTAGGCCCCTCAGAAGAACCAGTATGGTCCATGCCCCTGATGTAGACACTGTTGGCCTGCCTCCCTGTACACAACCCATCCATTACAGGATGTCCTGCGTCCCCAGAATACCTCAGCTCAGATTCCATGCCCACTGTTAGCCTCCTGTTTTGCCTCTCCCCTGGATGACCAGCCTTTCTTCTCTGGTTTATCATATTTGCTCCTCCCTCCACCTGTTGCTTTGCTTGGTTTCGGGCTTTCTAAATCCCTAAATTACAACATTCTTAAAGCTATAAGGTGTACCAGAGATACACTCTCTTTTGGTCTCATGGGACCCCTCAGGACATTATCCCTGAGACTCTAGATTATCTATTGCCTACCTGTCACCTAAATTGAGAACAACATCTGTCCAGGTGACAGCATTCACAGCACAGCCACATTGCTCAATGTCCTGGACCTCACCAGCCTGGGAGGACCATACATAGTCGTACTTCTTCTCATCCAGAATTATAGAGTTCATTGTTATCTCCACATTCTCCACCTCTCTCCAAATATTGCTAAGAATGCCTGCATTGCTCATCTGGTCCACACATCAGCCTCCTTACAGCTGTCTCCTGAAAGAAAGTAAGAACCCTCATGCGTCCTTGCAGATCACCCTCCATACCCGCTGATCTCTAGCCTGCCTGGAAGCCTGGCTGCTATGACTGATGTGAATAGATGGTCTCCCTGCAGACGCCTGGACAGGCTAAGAAGGCCGAAGAGAGAAAACCCTCTAATTTTCAAAATCATTTAAATTATATGACTATAGCCAGTTGCTGATCTTGGATTTGCTGAACCAAACTTGTTTGGGTATCATCCTCCTACCAAGCCATTGGGGCACCTACAACTTCTCACATCTCAGAAGGGACAATGACAGGGAGGGTCCTGTGGGAACCTCCCAGCCAGGCTGAGCATCCAGCTACTTCACATGGCTGGCCTGAGCAACACACCTGCTCAGAGCTTCCAGAGGGCCTATCTACACATATGGATCTCTATGGATCCCCTGTTCTCTAAACCCCTGCTGTGCACTCCGCCCACCTCCTGCAACACCACCTGTTACCTTGGCTGGATTGTCCTGACAGTGACGAGCAGGTCCTCATGCCCATCCCAAGGGATTCACACAAATTCTCTTGGCCCCACTTCTAGCCATGCATGGAGCTTGGCTGCCACTAGGCATCTAGTCACCACTGTGGTTTAGATCTGGCCTTTCCAATCACCCTCAGCTGAATGCCTTCTGAGCTCCCATTGCAACGGCATGGTGGGTGGGGAGGCAGATGGAGAAGTGCAGAATGTTCAGGCAAGAGCAGCCACTGAGAAGTGCCAGGAGAGAGCAGAGCTAATACACCAGATAACCCTGCTTCCTGATAACCTTTTTGTTTCCTTTCCTCTTATCACTAATTCATTGAGCCTGGGATGCGGTGACTCAAATCCCACAGCAGAACTGAAAATAGAAAGGCCAATACAGATTTCTCCCACCCCAAGATGACTGATAGTATGAAACCTTAAAAAACCTCAGCATGTTTTTGATATTCCTAAAGAACTCAAAAGTTGTATGGAGTAGATATTCAAAACATAATTTGATTTACCAAAAACTTTAATTTGTACACTTATTTGTTTTTATTCATTATTCCTTTTATTTGCCCCTTCTCAAAATAATGCATTGACTTTATTTTTCAATTACGGTTTATAGTCAATGTTATTTTGTATTGGTTTCAGGAGTATAATGCATACACTTTTTTAAAAAAGAGCTTCACTGCCATGTAAGGCTAGAAACTAACTTAGGTTGTTGGAAGACAAAGTTATAAGATCTTCTAAAATAACTAAATGCTACTGAACACTTAGTGAATTCAGTGTTCTCTATGTTAACTTAGCAAGCAAAGGCACGGGTCATACAAAGTCATTTCTGATGTATATCAACCACATAGAAGTCTACACTAACAATTTCAGTAGTCATTGGGCCAGAGAAGAAACATTTATTTCTTAGGAACTCTGAGCTGTAGCCCGAAATCCAAATGCCAAGTATCTCTAAATATAACTTCGAGTACAAGGGTGGCAAAAACAAAGCCCACGAGCCAAATCTGGTCCTCTACCTTGTTTTATTCCACCTGGGACTTTCAGCCCGGCACCTTGTTTCTACCTGGCTCACTTAACTGTCAAGGAGTAGCTACATTTATACAGTCCTACAATTACATTCTGCCCTTAGAATGGCAACCGTGAGGCTAATGTGGCCCCCGGTGAAAATGAGTTTGACACTCCTGTTCTAGTATTTCTTTTGGCATTGAGACACTCTAAAAGTCCATTATTATTATTTGTTTAATTTTCATAAGTATTACAAAAAAATAATTTTATTGTATAAAGAAAGGAAGTGTTTAAAGTGATCTCTTCTACACATCAAATACAGTTGGGCATCAGACAAGTTGATAATGTGGAAGCTCAATGGTGGGTACTGGAATTTATTATATTATCTCCTTTCTCTGTCTCTTTCCATCTCTTTCTTTTTGTCTTTCTCTCCATAATACAAGGTTTTTAAATATAAATATCAAGGGCTTGAATCTAGAGGGATTAGAGTTCAGGATTATAATAGCCAGCAGTGGGATCGAACAGTACACAAAGATTGAACTGAAATAAATTCCTGGTGTCATGCAAAGTGCCTGCTTAAGTACACTGAGTAGGATGGTACCTACATTCAAAGGGTTGGAGATGGAGTAGACCTGGAAATAATAGTCAATACCACTTTGAAACTGATAAAAGTAGCCCTTCAGGTCTTTATTACTACTGTGCACTCCTCTGGGGATTCTGGAGACCCCAGGATGAAAGAATCTGCAATAGACAATATATCATTATTTTTCTGTACACCCACTATTTTCCTGACTATACCCAAGAAGTTAATTAGGGTAAAAGGAGCAGCAGTAACTGAATCCCACCAAGAACATCAGGAACTAAGAATTCTGGAGCCTGCTTCATTTAACAAGATTGTTTCTAGTATAGAATTCTTGGATCCTTAAAATTAAGAACCGTGAGCTCAGGGCTGTAGAGCCCAGAGTACAGGCCAGTCCAGACAGCAATGATGATTTCTGCTTCCTAACTTCCTCTCCAAGCTGTCATGTCACGTGCAGTAATTTCCAAGAACTTGCATTTGGAGGGCCGTTTGCTAAATTCAGCATTTCCCACTGAGACCTACAGAAAGGCACTTGTTTTGTTTTGTGGAGAAAATGAACTATTTGTCAGTGGATTTCAACGTAATGCTTCCTTAGAACCAACTGTTGAACGTTATCTTTTTTGACCTCTTGGTAACCTTTCCTCCACATCAACCCACTTGGAAGGCTGTCGGGTAGCACTTTTGCTAAAAGTTAGGGTGATGCGGGAGAGAAGTAAAATTACGCCATAAGCCAGCCAACTCCTTAGAACAGAACACTAACTATTTTTGTGCTCATGGTCATTGGTTAGCCCTTTGGTTGAGGATCTCACTTTGGCCATCTTTCCTCTGCAGGGCACTGGCCTTCTACCCTACTTAGACCTTTCCCGGTATCTCTATATCTCTTTTATCTCTTTCTCTTCTTTACCACCAATTAACACTCTTGTATGGAATCATGGAACTCTAAAGGCTAAAACGGCTCTACAGAGAATTTAATCCAATCCTCCCATTTAACAGATGAGGAAACAGAAATCCTAAAAGGTAAGGGAATTGGCCTGCCATGTACCAACCGGGAGAAGGCTGAGCTGGGCCTGAAAATGAAGCTCACCTCCTCATCCGCGGACTCTTGCACCAAGCTCCTCTGTTACCATGGTTCTGAAGCTAGCAAGTCAGACCGATTTGCAGTGCTTACGAAAGAATGAATTCACAGCATCAAACAATAGCTCTCTGTGGATGAAAAGAAAACCTGGCTGGTAATTGCTGAACCGCAAGTGAAAAAGAAGTAAAAGGCTCCACCAGCTGCGGTCCTGCCTGGGGGCGGTTGGGTGCAGGAGATGTGGACAGTGGTGGACAGAGACTTGGGTGAGGCCCTGGCTCCACTTTGTCCCAGATGGGTCATGTGGGATGCCCTTAGGTTGCGTGACATTGTTGTAAGCACCCTGTGGATTTTACATCACCCAAAGCTATAAATGGCTTTGAATTAAAAAAAAGAAAAAAATTACAGGTCTCCCACAGCCCACAAAAATATGCTCCACCCGAAAAGAAGCCCATAATTTGGCTGCATCCAGCTGGGTTAAACAAAATTGGAGCCAAGTTTGCCCTGTATTGTCCTGAGAGGTGGCCTAGCATTAGCAGGATGAAAGAAATGTAAAATTACTCACAATGGGCTAGATTTTCTCCATCGGGAAAGCTCTCAGAGTTACGCAGCAAGACCTGGCATCAGCCAGGTGAGGTCTTCTAGCTGCATGAAAATCACCTCCAAGCTATTATTTATAATTGTATAGCATCTCACATTTGCAAATTGCCTAGCAATGAATTGAGGCAATTTCTTGTAACAATTTGGAGTGGGAGGTTGAAGATTTTAACCCTTCTTTTGCCAAACCACCAAGATAGTGAGACAAATATGCATCAACCATAAAACTACCTGAACAGGCTATTTATTTTGGCCAGGGCCTGGGTCCTGAGACTTGGCCCCTGTTAGAATGACCAAACGTTTCAGTGCATTCAGGTTGGAGGGGATTTCCTGGGACCTGGGACTTTTGGAGCTAAGATGGGGACAGTCTCAGGCAAACCAAGACAGTTAGTCACCCTCTGCACTGAGGTTGCCTGTGTCTGGTGCTGATTGCTGGCCATTTCCCTTGGCAGTTCTTAAATGAATACAGCTTTCTTTCCTTACCCTAATCAGTTTTATCTTGCTGTGTTTCAGAACGCAGAACCTGAAATCATGTTTTTATTGCTTTTTCCTGTTAGAATCCCTTAACAAAGGAGGTTGGCCTCTGTTTTTACTAGCTGATTGTTCACTGGTGATCCATGTAGGGAGTTCACTTGCCTGCCATTGACCTCAGACAGGTTTTTGGTATTATGTGCCCCAAAAATGGCTTAAAGAAAAACGCATATAAAGGGATTTTTATTTTATTTTTATATTAAATAACCTGATTTGAACACCATTCTCTGTCTCCCAAGACATTTTCTATCTGGGATATTTTCTTTGACAGGGGAGTATCTACGGTTATAAACTTCAGAAGGCCGCTGGGATAGATATAAGTAAATAATTTACCTCTGGCTAAGAAACCCTTGAGTCAAAATCAGCCCCAGTGTGAGTCACAGACCATTTTATCACCAATCAAGAGGAAAGCAAAGGGCCATACCTGCCAACATTGTTAATAGTAGGATATCATAATCTGGGTGAAGTTTTCCTTAGCATGATGACGTTAAAATCCAGAGAGGTCTAAGTAACACAATACAACCTCTGGCAGGGCCTACTGATGTGAGGCCTCAGGAGGCAGGTGATAGGAGAGTGGCCCCAAACACTCTGAGATACAGGGACAAGTACAGATTAGATTTTATTGGCAGAGCTCTGTTATTAATACATTCCATTGCCTTGGGTAGGAGATAGCATGATCTCTTTAAAGAACAAAACAAACCAAACCAACCAAACAAACAACAACAACAACAAAAAACCCAGGGAATTATAAAGAGTGCAAAAAGGAATCACAGATACAGAACTGGTTGAGAGGCACATCAGACAGATAGCTGACTGGGGTTTCAATTTCTAATGAGTACTTTCAAGAATGAAGTAGATATCAGGTGCCCAGTCAGTTCAACACCAGATTTCATGTACAACTGGTATGATGTCAAAGTGCCTTACCCCAGTGAAGTAGACATGTCCTCCAGAGAAAATAAAGCATCACTTTTCCCCCATGTCACTGCCCCTACTCCCTCCACCAGCACTAGGTCACTTTGAAAGGCACTAAATTCTTAACTCACCTGGGATCCCTGCATTTCTTGGTCTGCTATATAGAAAGGCCTAGAGTATTGCCCCTGCCAAGTATGTACATGCTTGTCTAAGAAAGGCCTTGCTTCTACCACTGGGTACCAGGTTGTCTCTGGAGAAATTATCCTCCAAAGCATTCAGGTGCAATAGTAGGAATTTACACTGTGGGCCTTGAGAAAGGTAGTTCAAAGTTATAACAGCCCATCCTATATCCAGAGGTGACTTCGGGTCAAATTGAAACATCTTTGTTTCCTCTTGCCTGGTCCCTCCAACTGTGTGCAGAAATCTGTTACCCTGAGGAAAGGACAAAGTGGATCTTTTTGTGATCTCCAAAAGCCCATCAGGATACTACTCTATCTTTTTTCTTTTTTTTTCTTTAAAGATTTTTATTTACTTATTTATTTTCAGAAAGAGGAGAAGGGAATGAGAAAGAGAGAGAGAGAAACATCCATGTAAAAGAGAAGCATAGGACCAAACCCACCACTTAGGCATGTGCCCTGACTGTAAATCAAACCAGCGACCTTTTATTTTGTGGGATGACGTTCCACCTGCCGAGCCACATGGGTCAGGGCGATGCTACTTTATCTTCAGGGTATTTAGGTCTTGGCACAGAGCCCAGGTCATCACCCCCAAACCCTCCTTTTGTTCCGGTGAATTTCTCTTTGGGGCACTCTGTCCTCCGTTGGGTTGGTTCATCCTTATTTCAGTAGGTCTGAACATACTGCCTGGAGCCTGGCTTTGATAAGCACTGGGGCTTCCTTTGCCCTGAACCTTGATGGCTCTGGTCAGCGCATGGCCTACCCAGGAAGGCCCTCTGGCTGTAGCTGTCCTGACCGGGTACCGGGAGTGTGAACTTACCGCAGAGCCAGCCCTCCATTGCAACAAACCAACAAGGACATCCCTGCAGAGCAGACAAGTTCTGTTCGATGGTGCAAGGCCAGCCTTGAACAGCCCCTGTGGGCCTGCTCAGGACATTTGCCTACCTCTAAATTAATGACAAGTGTTGGAATTGGTCAACTTGGATCACCAGCCCCAACACAGCTAGGAAAGGGATAGGGTACTGTGCTTGTGAAATTGACAGCCTCACTAGGACCTGAGGGGTGAGGAGGGACAAGACTCAGAAGAAATGAAGGAGTATGTTATTGAAACCAAAGGGGAACCATTTCTGGGTGAACTATTCTTGCAGTATTCCCTCAGCACAAGCCTGGAGTTTTTATGATTCTCATGTCACATAGAAGCGAAAGATCAAGACGATACATTTTCCCTTGTACCATGTAAAGAGTCACATGATTTTACTGCCAGCCACTTGACCTTCTAGTGGGAGCACAACCTAGCTTTTCTTTAAAAATATAGTTGAGTGGGAAAATAATACAATGGAACTAAATTCCTTTATACTTCTCAAAATTAGGCAATTAACGGAAAGGACATTGGAAGAAAATAAGTAAAGAAAATGGTACCATGTCCACTACACATAAAGGTATCTTTTACCAGGGTCCACCTATAGTCACTTTTTTTTTTTTTTAAGATTTTATTTATTATTTTTAGAAAGAGGGGAAGAGAGAGAGACAGAGAGGGAGACAGACACCAATGTATGGTTGCCTTTCACCTGCCTCCAGCCACAGACCTGACTGGAGACCTGGTTTGCAACCTTGTTATGTGCCCTGGCTGGGGAATCGAACCTGCGACCTTTGGGTTTGCAGGCTGACACCTTATCCGCTGTGCTACCAGCCAGGGCCTTATAGTCACTTTTTAAATTAATTTTTATAAAACTCCATAGTGGGAAGAGGCAAATATATAGAAATATGGTATTCATTCTCTCTCTCTCTCTTTCTCTTTCTTTTTTTCTCTCTTTCCTTCCATTTCAGATATTAAAAAAAGTGACAAGCCACAGTGGCATACAAGGAGTGTCCTTGGTGACATGTACATGTCCACCATCCTGACAGTTCAGAGACTGTGAGTTGGAAGAGGAAGAGTGTGAGGTAGAATAGCTCTGTGAAGAGGTTAGTTCTAAAGTAAGGCTTTACCGCAAGACAGGCTGGGTGACGGTGTTGTCATGGATCTCTCTCTCTCTCTCCCCACCTCGCCCGGCCCAGCAGCTCTAAGAACAACAATAATAAGCATGCTGAATATGAGAACACTCCTCAGATTAGCATGCTGATGAAAGAGAAGGACTGTGAAGTCATTTATAACGAGGTGCGGACAGAACACCTCATGGCCCAGAGGAAGGACTGGGGTCCACCAGTGCATCTCAGGCATCATTGGAATAGAATGAAATGAATGACAGAGTCCTAGCTACAAAGAAGAACTGAATGTTGCATCATCACGATGGGTGAGAAAGGTGATTTCTGGATTTGAACTAATCAAGCATACCAACAAAGAAGTTAAGCCTTTGGAATTATAAGTTGTAATAGTAAATAAATTGAATTGCATGTGAAAAAAAATTTTTTTTTCTGAACAGGGCTGGGGAAAGAAGAGACATACTAATGCCTGAGTCACTCACGAAGTACGGCATATGTCCTTTCACACAGTCCCCTTGAGCCTTCAGCAGTGTTTTCCCTTTGCCCAGTAGATTTAGGTAAACAGCGTGCAGTGATGTTGTAAAGCAGGTAATTTAAGTCTGTCTTCATCCTCCTGGGGCCCAGAGAGTGCTGGTTTCCACCAGCCCGGGAGGGAAGGGGTGATCTTGGGCCTTTCACACGAGGGCGAGCAGGCTGCAGTCATAACCTAAGAATGTTAACACTGTAAACTTAACTCTAAATAGTAAATGAAAGACCTTGGCCCTTTAAAATAGAATTCTAGGTGAAGCGGAGCAGAGCCAGCTCTTCCAAAGCCTCCCAGAGTCACATTGTACCTATTCCTAAAAGCAATGTTAAGAGAATCTTGTCATTTCAGGACATGTGGACTCTGGGGAAAGCATTAATTCCTATTTTTTTCACTCCCAACAAGTTTCCTCTGTTTCTAGATGAAAGAACAGCCAAGGACTAGAATATAGAAAGAGACTGGCTCACTTGAAGGAGAAGCTGGGGGCAAAATGGCCTGGGTGCCACCCCACAGGCAGTGGTGGTGTCTCTTTAGTCAGTCTCTGTGTTGGAGTTTTCTGCTTTTCTCAATCCCTGCCATGGCACCTGGTCTCAGTTTCCTAAGCTTCTCTCTCCTCCAGACTCCAAGAATCCAGAATTCGAACTCACCCAAACCTTTTACCGCCTCCGGCCCCAGTACTTCCACCTTTGGTCCAGGTTTCAACCATCCCTCTGCATTCATGACTATCATTTGATTAATTAGTTGGTCGTAGCCTCACAACCTTGTTTCCAGTATTTAAACTTCCATCTAAAGATTATTGATCAGCAACCCCCCACTTTTTTTTTTTTTTTCATAAGGTTCCATTTAGTCAAGAGGACAAAATAATACAAGAAACTGCTGTATTCCTGGCACCTGTACCCAATAATTATCAAGGGTTTGCCATATTTACTTGATTTCTCTCTCTTTTTTTGTTTATGTGTTTTTATATGCTGAAGTACTTTAAAGAAAATCCCAGACATCATTTCATTTCACCTCTGAATCTCTTAAAATAGTAGCTTTTGAAAGCATAACCACAATGCCATTATCACACCCACCAAAATTAACAACAGTACTTAGGTCTCACCAATACCCAGTCTGTAATTAACTTTCCCTTATTATCGCTAAAGCATCTTTTTACAGTTGGTTTGTTTGAATCAAGAACCAAACAAGGTCCCCACATTACATGTGGTTATTATTTACGCATTTGAAATTAATTTTCCCATCCCTGAGTGGTTTTGCTTTGAGCTCATTTAAAAAAAAAAAAAACAACCTAAATAGCACACATTGGCTTATATGATGATAATGCTTAGGGCTGTTGTTTCTGTTGCTATTACTGTTCGTTTTTTACATTGGGATGAGACCTGGTGGGGTATGTATGTGAGTGCACGCATGTGTGGTGGTTTGGGGTGGGGTGGTGGGGGCGTTAAGATATTGGCATCCAAGGAGATAAATGGCACTGGATTATTTGCAGACGACAGACAAGAATAGTAATTATAGGCTAGCAAGTATTCAATGCTTAGTATGTGCCAGCCATTGTTCTAAATGCTTCACATGCAATTATCTCATCTTTTTAAAGGTAACTGCAAGGTGGGGATTATAGGATGGTGGTGGAACAGAAAGAAAGTGCTGCCTTTTTTTGGTTGGGTGAAGATTATTAAATGGGTCACAGAGCTTGTGAGTGTGTCAGGTGAGCGAGCATGGGTAGATGCAAAATACTTTGAAGAGCAGCTGAATTATTTTCTCCATTCCCAAATGTAAAGCAATATAAAGAGAATGTTTCTGCTGCAAAAAACCCCACAGTATTCTTGGGAGGTGGGGGGAGGAATAGGTTACTGGTGGCCTTTTAATCCTTTGTTCTGGACAGGTCTCATTCATTGATGATTCATTCCCGGTGGTGGTAGCAGAAAGCTGGCTGGAATTACGTAACCTGTGAGTAAGTAGGATTGTTTTTCATCAATACAATAATTTTGGTTTTTTTAGCCCTGCAGCAGAATCACTCGGAAGGCAGTGTTGTTAAATACTGCTTTCTACACTTATGGTGCTCCTGAGTCTGACCTTGAAAAGTGAGGATACACAGTAGCTGGAGGTGGTCCCAAGGACTCTGGGCTTGAGGTAAGTCAGGAGCAGGGGTTCCTGGGGGACCTGACTATTGGGACTCTGAGAATAAAGGCAGGGACAGGCTGAGTTTGGAGCTGAGGAAAGCTGGGGCTGGACACTAGAATGTAGTCTATAAAACCAATGTGAAGTTCAGGCAACCCAAGGGCAGGGACCTGCTTAACTAGAATCCTAAGTGTCTCTAAGCTAAAAGAAGAGGGTAATATGAGGCATAAAACCAGGGTGATGCCCATCAACATAGAACGGTTCCTCTGAGTAAAACTGTCTTCCCCTGGGCCTCTGGTGAAGAGCAGAGGACCTAACATGACAGCAGGACTTAAAGGTATTCCTCTCTGAACCTAGGGTTTCCCCACAGGGCTGTCCTTGTGGGCAGATGTCCTGGACCTTTCCCAGCCCACCTCCTCTTGCTCCACACAGAGCTGATCACCACTATGTGGCAGGTGGGTAAATAACAAGGGAAGAAGAGTTGCTCCTTTTGGGCAGTTCCTGGTCATCTTTATTAACTGGGAAATAAAATAAGAATTCATTGTTGATGAAAAATATTTGTGTGCAAGCGTTCACCATTTACTGCAACTCTAGTTACACTACTTATCTGACCTTTCAGAAAATAGCACTCTCTGGTGTGACTCAGTGGATCAAGTGCCAGCCTGTGACCTAAAAGGTTGCCAATTCAATTCCTGGCCAGGGTACCTGCTTGGGTGTCAGGCCAGGTCCCCAGTTGGGGACATGCAAGAGGTAAGCAATTGGCATCTCTCACACATTGATGTTTCTCTCTCTCTCTTCCTCCCTCCCTTCCCCTTTCTTTAAATATAAAGAAATAAAATCTAAAACAATAAAAATACATGTTTAAGATGCGTAACTGTCACTATCTTATTTTTCTGCTGTAGGGATTCAAATCTATATAGAGATCCACCACCAAAGTAAGTAGGAATTTAAATCAAATGGGTTTGCACACCTAATGACCCCCTTGGGTGGTAGAAATGTTTAATGATAGTTTAGTTCATGGAAACCCCAGCGACCAGGTTCCAAACAGTCTCAGCAAGGAAACCCAAGTCTTTTTCTTTTGTAAATTCTCAATGATATGTTTTCAGAGCAGCTGATAAAACAGTTAATTATAGTGAGGTGTTTGGGCTCCTCTGTAACATACACTTTCTCCTAGTCTGTGATTGGAGCTTCTTGTCCTGTACCCTGAGCACGACTAACTAATGCTACGATATATTTTCCCCCCTTGGGGGAAAACCTCCTTAAATTACCACATAGGTAGAACTTCAGATAAAAAGGCAAAATCTAGCATAAAGAGCGTTCAAGTAATTTTCACAAAAGGTTTGGAGAGCTAAGTACCGCTCTGCATCCATTTCCCCAAAGCCAGGATCTTCTTTCTGTAGTGGAAGTTGCTTGGACTGAGCCTGGAGAACTCTTAGCTGGTCAAGAGAGGATCCCCATCCCCTTTGGAAATGTGAACCGTAAAGAAATAAGCAATGAAAGGACAAAGAACCCTGACATCACCCCTGATTTGAAATGAGCAGAATCAGTCCTTAGTTCTGTTGGTGGAAATAGTTCTCCATCTAACACAATGATGAAAGTGGGATTCAATTCCCTGCAGGTTGTATATCCAACTGCTTATTCAACATCTCCATTTGGAAGTAGAATGGACACCTCAAACATGTCCCAAACTAAACATCTAATCTCTGTGCACCCTACCTCCCTGTCTCTCACCACAAACCTGCTTCCACCACACTTGTCCCATCTCACTGGATGGCAACTTGCCCTTCCAATGGTTCAAGCCAGAAACATCTTTGTTGTGTCCAGGGCAGTGAATCTTACTGGCACCTGCTTGATGTCCCCTGCCCCTCTTTGGCTTTTAAATATATAGGAAGTTAAAGCTGAAATGGACCTTGCAGGTCATAGGTCTTACGCTTTGTTTCACAAATAAGGCAACTAAGGTCCAAAGAAGGTAAATGACTTGCTTAAAGCAAAGCTAGGGACAGGGTGAAACAAAGATGTGCTCTGCTCTCAGTGCAAACCTTCCTTTTTGCAGGGTCATTTTTCGGGAGGCTTTGTGACAAGCTGGATGAGATCTCTGGGTCCTGGTTTGCATGGAGAGCTGGTGGACAACACTGATGAAGTAAGGTGGCATCTTCGGTGGGCTAGTGGCCGTCATCATCACTGCCTGATGCTGCATGCATCCAGATCTACATCACATGGCAGGACTCAGGCACGGAGAAAGGACAGATAGAAGCAGCACTGGTGCAGCACCCGAAGGTCCCAGCTTAGAGGACCCAAAGGCGGTGGGGGACAGGCTGAGCACTGGCTGAGAGCCTGACCAGCTCCAAGCTACAGGGAGAGGCTGATGTGCCATTTCTGGTGTTTTCAAAGTGTGAGATTGTGGGCACCAGTCTCCAGTCCTCAAGGAGTTTTTGTATAAAAGGGAAGTCCTAAGATCTCTTAAAATGTCTGAAAGATAGCTGCTGTCATTTGCTGGGAGCAGACAGGACATGGAATCCACAACCATGACGCTGAGGACATCTCTGTTAAGCCAGTCATAGGACGCTAACTATGCTTGAGGTTCGTATTTGTGAGAGACATGGAAATGAACGGAAGAGTCTTTCAGAGCAAATCCTGGCGCAGGAAACAGGGCCAATGCCTGACTGGCCTAAATTTGATGGGAGTTTGTTCTTCTGCCCTCCTTTTGAAAAATTCTTGAAAGGCTTCCAGTGAATTCCTCAAACTGTTTTAACATTGACCACAATCCTAGGGTAGATTTAAAAGCAATCCTCATCTGCACTTCTGTGTGACATTGACTACATCAAAAACACAGCCTCTAAAAGCTGCTTCTCTACATTATGATATAGTAATATTGTTTTTTGGAGCCTTGAGACTTGTGAGATACCCCTACTGCGCAGAGTAGATGCTCAATAAACATTCGTTAAGTGACTTCTTGAAAAAACTATTTGCTCTTCTGAGCTGGAAGCTTGCCAAAAGCATGACCTTTTGTTGTTGCTGTTGATCCTTTCAAAGTTCATCCCTTTGCTCACTTATGTAAAACTCTTAGGTCAAGGTTGAGCAGACCAGAATCAGTACACCTTTGTTGGCTGAATGAACAGATTACAGGGACAGAGGAAGCAGGAATGATCTACAGTCTTATTCTTATGGGCCTCTTAGTATTCCATTGCCCGTGCCTTTCCACCTCAGGACCTCACCCCATTACACCCACATTCAATGCACACCCTCTGTCATCCACCCTGACCCTGGCACCAGTGAGGGCCACCTGAGCACATTTCCTATATGGATGCACCCAAGACAGGTCCCTGCCAAAGAATTGCTTTCCAGGAAACATACGACTCTGTTCTGCCTTTGTAATGCAGCCAGAGTGCTGTGCCAGTGAGCTCTGCCCGAGGATGGATCTGACTCTTCATGAGGCTTTATCAGAAAACCCCGCCACCGGGCCATTTGCCCATTAATTAAATTGCCTGGTGTGGATGGAAGGGTGGGGATAGGGGCTGAGCAAGCTGTCTGTTCCATGTGTAAGTGAATTTATATTTTATTTTGAGGAGGTTGTGATTTTTCTTCCTTTCTGGAGGTTGAAACCATTGTTTGAGTAGACACCGGAAAAGAAATGTAATTACATGCGATTTTCTTTTTCTATTGTATTATCCTTACTGCTGTTTATTGTTCTGGTGTCATGATTATTACTATTATTATTATTATTTTAAAAAGGTGTTGCTTCAAAATGGAGGGCTGGATTTTATTCTGGAATGACTGGAGGAAAGATCCCTGGGTCTTTGGAACCATTTGAGGTTTCAGCATTGGCTTAATTAACCACCCCCGCCTATCTGTTCTGAAAATGGTGATGGTAATACCTGCCCTGCCTCCTTCAGGAGGTTCCTTTGAATAATAGTCCTCTTGGACACGCCTTAAAAAACTGTACACATGTAATATCTTATTTTTTAATATGTTTAGAATGTGGTCCTTTGATTCTTTTCAAGAAACTTCTGAGATTGGTAATGACCCTTGTATCCTAGGACAGACCAGGAGCCAGGTCTGGGGCTAAGGTGGGACAATGGCGATGGGAAGGGAAGGAGGTGTTGCTGTGCCCCCAAGTGGCAGCTCGGACATGACACCTGGGAAGCAGAAAGAGTGGATGACCTAGTGAGTGCAACCTGTGGTGAGAAAAGGAAACAATCTACTACTCATCTCTCGTAGGAACATTTAAATACCATAAAGAAAAGCAAACAAACAAACAAATCTAATGTATTTCAGGCAGTCAAACTGTGCTCCAGTTTGCTGGCTTCCTTTCCAAGGCCTGCCACTTTGTATTGAATTCGCTGCTCTGAACACAATGAAGTGTTTAGATTCCATTAAGAAACCTCAAAAAAAAAAACAAGCAAACCTTGGACCTTCAGTGTTAGCAGGAAAGCTTTTAAAAGCTTCTCACAAGCTATCATTTGTGCATTCAGAAAACCATTAGGATTTCCTCCTTTGGAAGTACTTGTGATTTTTTTTTAGCTTCTGATTTTAAAAATTATATTCTTACTGTGACCTTGATCCTCAAGGACAAATTTCCCATGCCTCAGCAGACAATGCAATCAATTTCTGAGATGCTGAGATGTGGACTGGATTTTTAACCGTAAAATAACATGTCGTGCTATGTGAATGAAATATAGTGATGGGAGGAAATTTGGAGGCAGGAATTGGAGGAGTGAAAAAGTGGGACGCATAAGCATCTTGAATATTTAGGAATGCAGTGGAATCACACTTGGGGAGGGCCCCTCGCCTGCAAAGGGTATTTGCCAGCTGGGTGGTAGAGATATCAGGAGACCAGATGGAATCACAGGTGGAAAACATCTCCTCTTAACCCCCAATGCTCTCAAGAAATGGGGACTTGGGCACACCCCAGAGAGGCATCATGTGGCGGCTGGAAAAGACATATAAACACTGAAGCTTGGGCTTAACCCCAGCTCTGTCACAAACTGCATGAGCATGGTCAGCTGTGTGTTTTCAGTAAACTCCGGCTAATTCACATGAAATTCCACAATCTCCTATTGAACAAGACTAATGCCCTCTTCTCTATGCAACAAACCTGGATTTTACTAAATGCATTAATTGAATAGGCCTTCCAAATTCTTTGCAAAGGAGAAAGAATGTATGTGTAGATATAAAAAGTGTAGGCTTTGGAGCAAGACTACCAGGGTTCAAATGCCAGCCTCACCACCTATTACTAGGTAGCCTCTCATTGTCTCTTTAAGCCTCAGTTTCTTCATCTGTAAACTGGGAATAATAATAATTTCTATCTCAGGAAGACTAAAGGCAATGAATGATACATACCTCTTTTTAAAGTGTAATTAAGTCCCGGCTGGTGCCACAGTGGATAAGGCACCGGCCTGTGAACCCAAAGCTCGCTGGTTTGATTCCCAGCCAGGGCACATAATCAGGTGACAAGCCAGGTCTCCAGCCAGGTCTATAGCTAGAGGCAGGTGAAAACCATACATTGAAAAAAAAAAAAAGTGTAATTAGTTGCTTTTATTCCTCATCACTGAAATATGTATACATGAACAAAATATAAAATTTGGATTCTTTTAAAGGTACAGAAATAACCATTGTTAATTATTTGACAAATAATAACACTTAAATATAGAAATAAATGTGTATATTTTAAACAAAACTGAACTCATACTATGCAGTCTTATAATCAGCTTTTTTTCCCACTCAACAATGTGTTGTGAACATTGTGAAATTTTTACTTTGAAAACATGATGTTTAATTTCTGCACACATTTTATTGATGAATATTCAGTAATTAAATCAATACTATATTGTCAAATATTTAAATTACTTCCAGTTTTTTCTTATTGTAATTTGTCATGCTTATTTCTTGAGGAAAAAGATATAAACATTTTAAGGCTTTTGATTCATGTTGCCAGATTTCCTGTTAGAGAAGTGGCACTAATTTATATTCCCCTAGTGGTTTTTGAATGCCACTTCTCTGAATATTATAAAAATGTTTGCCAACCTGACAGGTGAAAATGAGATATCATTAATTATTTTGCATTATTTTTTGATTTCTAGGGAATTTGCATATTTTAACTATACATACATTGATCACATATTTCTTTTTTGGTAACTTGTCTACTCATGAGTTCTTGCCCACTTTATTGAAGTTTCATTTTTTTCTTAATTTGTAACAGCCCTTATCTGTATGATATGAACCCTTTATTATATATATACTCAAGTTGGGAGAGAGGTTAAAACCTTCCTTTCCGAATTTTCATGATAAGTGAAAATAAGTGTAAGAAGCAAAATAGAAAACTGTATACATTGCATGAAAGCAGTTTTATTTTTTTTAACACATAAAATGAAGTAAAATACTATAAGGAACTCTATAAAAAGTTAAAATTTTTCTTTTTTAATGCCTTTTTTATCTTCCAACATTTTGCAATGAACATATTTAAATTACAATGATTGGATACTTTTCTCCCAATTAGACTGTAAGTTCCTAGGGAACAGAGATACCTATGCAGACAATGTTCCCTACAACGGTTGACGAGTATTTGTCAAATAAATAAGTCAGTGAACTAATGTTTTTGTTTGTATTCTCAGTGATAAATTCCTATGTTACTTCCGCTGTGGTCTTGGTTAGCTGACCTGAGAAGCAAGGGAATGAATTTGCCTAAGAAACTAATTTTAGAAGAGGCAGTTGGTGGTGCTCAGGTTATAGTTACAGGAAGCAACCTTGGAAGCTTTCAACAAACATCATTCATTAACCTCCCTCCCCCTTATCTGAGGCTTGATCATGGGGTTTAGGACTCCTACTCACACTAGTAAAATGCAGGAATGTGTCGTAATCTCACTCATATCTCACTGTTGGACAAAATCCCACCCAAATACAAATTTCCTGACCTGCTTTTTAATTAAAAATCAACAGTCTCAAAGCTGTCACTGTGTTCGCTAAGGATGAAAAAGAGGCCTGGAGACTTGTGGATATGAGGCCCCAGCAGCTAAAGATGAAAGGGCTGTGGGTGGAGAAAGTGATCCTTGGGCAAGACACTGCCCCTGGTGCTCCACTACTGAGTGGTATGGCCCTTCCTATACAGTGGGGAGGGGGATTGCTGGGATTACTTTGAATTCAGGCTTCTTAGCAGGGCAGCCAATGGGACTCCATCACCATGGAAGGGGACCTAGAAAGCTGTCATAGGGTGTGATGAGAGGCCTGTTTGCAGTTGTGCTTTCTACCAATGGGCAAAGGCAACTGTTAAGGAATATTGAAAAATAGCTAAGAAATGACATTTCACGTAGTTGCCTTGCATCAAATGAGAATGAGCTAGAAGTTCAGCTCTTTGAATATATGCTCCACGTGGGGACTGGACCCTTCGCACCCGACCTGCGTCAGGCAGCCAACCCAGCATCAGGAGGTTGGTGCACCCATTTTGCCCAAAGGGCCCTCTCTCCTGAAAACACAACCTTCTTATGAAATCGTGCTGTGCTTTTCTTAGTAATCAGTCTTCCAAAAAGAGTAGAGTGGTGAGAGGGGAGGTGGGATCAGTTAGAGCCCAGACACCAGCAGCCATGGACTTGCCTTGTCTGCCCCATTATAGTTCCAGGAATGTCCGGTACGGTTGCCCCATTACTTCTGATTGGCTCCCCTTGGTATCCTTTTCTCCTCCTTTGCCTACACCCCCCCTCCACACCTCCCTCCATGTGACTTGCTGGAATACCCTTTATTCCTTACTTTATTTGAAAACAATGTTATATAGTCGAATAAATCAGTGTGTTCAGCTGCTGTATTTGGGGTACAGCAGAAAAAACCTTGTGTTTTTGGACAGAAGACCCTTAGAAAAACCTTACCCCATTGTCTTTCAGGTAATTTTTTAAAAAAGATTTTGTTTATGATTTATTTTTAGAGAGAGAGGAAGGCAGGGAGAAAGAGAGGAAGAGAAACATCAGTGAAGGGTTGCCTCTCACATGCCTCCAACTGGGGACCTGGTCTGCAACCCAGGCATGTGCCCTGACTGGGAATTGAACCAGCAATCCCATGGTTTGCAGGCCAGCGCTCAATCCATTGAGCCATACTAGCCAGGGCGGTCATTTGTCTTTTTAACTACTTTTCTTCCAAGGAGAAAATTCCAAATGACAGGAAAAAGAGAAATGGTTCATTTAGAAAACACAGTAATAGTATAACAGTATATTCTTGGGGTATTAATGAATGATCCTCCAATTGCTCAGTTAGAGTCACATACAATAATATACATTAAAAATCACTTTTTAAAGAGAAAGCTTTGCATATATCTCATCTTCCCCCCCAAAAGCCATCTCTACAACTCCTGTACATGTTCTAGAGAAAAGCTGCAGCTGACAAAGTACTTTTGCATGTATGTTCTCACTCAGTCATTACGTCTTAAGGCATGATGGCATTTCTCCCTCATTTTTAAAATGAGGATTCCCAGACAGGCGAGGTGACTTGTTCAAGGTCACCCAGCTCCCTGCTGCTCAGATTTGATCACCACTGGCTGCCTGCATGTTCATAGTAGCTCTGTGCTGCCTTCCGGGGCTTAAAACAAATGGAAAACAACGTATTGCCCTTAGCACTGTTGTGCAGCTAGGTTATACTTGACTTAGCTTTGCACCTAGGCACCCTTTGAAATGTGATTCTGAGTTGTAAGGGGGCTATTTTAATACACCGGACTGGAGGCTTAGCTGAATTTTTCCTAGTATGTGCCTATGACTAAGAGAACACAATGCCTCCAGTGGTGGTTCCTTCTGCACTCTGGAAACCTTGGTTTTGCTACAACTGTGAAGTGAGAAATAATTTCCTTTCTAAACACACTGGAAGTGTACAGTAACCATTTGGGAGAGGTGGGTGGATTAAAAGTTATTTTTAAAAGATGGTAAATCAAGGAGAACTTCCCATCAGTTTTGAGTTAGAGGCTGCCGAATATTCCTCAAAAGAAAACACTAGAAAACCAAAAATATCTTCAATAGAAAATACCAGAAAAGCAAAAGTCTTAGAGGTGGAAATGCCTCCGTTCTGGCTGCGGAGCCTGCATGACAACCCCCACCCCCCCACCATTAAGACACACCCGGAAATTTAGAAACATAAGCTCACATGCGCCAGAAATCCTCAGCATTCTAAATCCTCGGGAAGTGCGCCTTAAAGCGCACACACTTTCCCCACAACTGCTGATGTGACAGGACTAAGACATTGGTGCAGGTAATGTTACCAGGATTAGTTTCCTCATGGAGACAGTCCCTGGCTCCGAAGAGCTTGCAAGCCCTTTAAAACAGCAGAAAAGTTTGTGATCAATTATGACAAAGCCAAAATAATTGCTTGACACTGTGCTTGGTAATAAAGGGAAGGCTTGACCAGCTTATTTTTCCGATTTCCCAAAAAGCAGACTCCTCTCCAACAGCATTTGCTAAATGGAGTTTCCAGCAAACAAGGGTGAGAATGGCGTCAGAATTCCAGTTCCCGCTGGGCTCTCACGTGGAATTCTCACGTCTTAGGTGTCGCCCGGGCGCCAGTGTCACAGGCGTGTCTTTTTCTATAGCAAGGATTTGGGTCTGCGGTTTTTTAAGAAAGAAAAAAAAAATAATAACCTGTCGTGTCCCCACTATTATGTGGCAACTGTAAAGAAAGCCCAGGGGATGACTCATTGTCCTTTGAGCACATCATTCACATTCCTGCCTCCGCACCTTGGCTCATGCCCTTCTCCTCCTGATGCCCTTGCCCCGCCTGGCGCCCCGAGAAAGGCTACGTGCCTGCGAGCCTTATCTGTAGCCAAGCCACTCATCTTCCCTTCCCAGGTCAGCGCTGCCTCCCGCCCCTGAACTCCTGTAGCCCTCACTGTCTGCCCTGCACATTCACAGCTCGACACATCCGCTCTAGTATGGGTAATTACCTTTCATGTCCTGTCCCTGGAAATAGGCTGTCAGTCCCATCGGTCCGGACATATCTTTCCTCCTTTCTTTTCTTTCTTGAGAAAATAAAATTTCCCTGATCGCATGCCTCAGTCCAGTGAAGTACTCAGAACCACCTCTTGATGGGTTCATGAACCCTAATCTTTTGGTGCTTAGAGATGGGACTGTGAAAGACTTTGGGCAGCAGAGTCACCACTTCTCAGCAATCCCTGATTTAAGGTGTAGGTGAACTGTGGGCTCCTGTTGTTACAGTGTCTCAAGGGCAAGGTCAGGCAGGAGAAACGCAGTGTTTACCTCCTAGCTCCATCTGACTGTGCGCTCTCCCCTTGGTCGCTGTCAGAGCCCAAAGTGGCAAGGACACAATGACGAGTTAGGAGGATTCAGGAGGGCTGAGTGTCCTGGCTGAGTGGCCCCAAGAAGGCCACAGAGACAGAAGGAAGAAAAGACAACTTCTGGTTGGGGAAGAGAGACCCTTCTCTGTCTACCTACCCCACCCCACTCTGGCCACTGAAGAAGACACCTGAGAGATTCAGTGCAGGCCCCAAACACCCTGTTATTGCCTTTTCTATGGGGCTTAGTTAACAGAGGCTTTTCCATAGAAGAGCTGACAGAGCAGAGAAATCAGGAGGGAGTAGAGACAGCAGAAAGTGATCTGGAGGAGCAAGAGGGGACAGACAATCCTGTGAAGATACCAGAGCAGATAGGACAATGACCCCAGGAGAGGGAGGGTCGTTTTTTGAGCAGGAGCTCTTGGGGGAAAGATTCAATTGCATGGGCATGTGGTTAGGGAAGATTTTGACCTGACGCTACAGAAAACTTTGCTGAGTTAAGGGGTGAGTAATAATTTGAATTCTGATGACCTAAGGGGTATGTGAAGAATTTAACTTTGCAAGGAGGCAGCAACTGTAGCCATCAGAGCGTAAGCCTGTAGTAGATGGAGTGAGGTTCACATCTCAGCTGTTCCCTGGGGCCAAGTTGCCATCTCTGAGTCTCGGCCTCCTCGTGTGTAAAGTGAGCCCTTCTACCACAGTATTGTCGGAGGACGAAGTGAGATAACGTAAACCAGTAGGGCGATCCCTTAATAAACGGCAGTTCCACCCCCATGGAAGGGTGGAATATTTCTTGATCTCTCTGGGGGCAGCTCAGGCTTTGGAGCGCCTTGAGAGTACCCAAGGGGAGCCCGGTTAGAGGAAAGTGCCTCATGGAGGGAAGGACTGTGAACTTGTAGGACGGATGATGTCCGATGTTGCATCTGAAATTATTTCCTGCCACAGGCCGTGCAATAGCTCTGTCTGCGCTCCTCTTCAGAGATGTCTGTTGTGTGCAACTGCTTTATGTCAGTGGTGTTTTGCAAGAGAAAGGAGACAGGTGGGGTCTGTGCTTTGGCCGCCTGCGGTGGGAAGGCAGAGAGCAGGTCGAACAGGAAGCAGGACTTCAGGGCTGGAGCTGATGGATGTGTTAAGGAAGGCAGTTTTTGCAGTAAATGTCAAAGGCAAGGAGGGAAATGGACGTGGTAACAACCAGGTTGCACTAACACTTGCTCTGTCCCAGGTAGAAGGAATCGGGTAATAACCTCTAAGTTTATTGAACCCAGAGTCGTTGGAGAAGCTTTCCTGGGCCCTCTGCCCAGAGCAGTTTTTCACTCACCAAGTCAGGCCGACCTGACTCACCTGGAGGAGTTCTAGCCCATGCTCATTAGTCAGTACCTGCTGAGTTTGCGGAACCAGCCTCTCTGAGTGTCAGCTGTGGCTCTGTGCACTCAGCCTTCTCCTCTGTGTGACAGGAAGCTTTCCCCAGGTTGCCAGCCTCTGGGATACGCAGAATGAAAATTAATACCAGCACAAAAATGACTTGGCTCCAAACGGGGAAGGATTTCCAGGATGCCTTCCAGCCGCTATCTTGTTGTGTAAGGGGCTGCAGGGACTCTCCCTCACTCCAGCACCCGCCAAAGGAACAGTTCAGGAAGCCCCTCCGACAGGGCATCCGCCCCCAAGGCCACCACTCTCACCAGAGCCCTGCCTCTGGGCCTGAGCTCTTAACTCGCACAAGCTCCTGAAGGCTGGCATAAGGGCCTGCTCTCTGGCAGGGACAGGACTATTTTCGAGCTCTTACTTACGCACAGGTGCCACCGAGTCTCCCCACTTTGCCCATGATGTCTTTGATAAGGTCAGCAGCTCTGTCAAGGGCTAAATTGCCGCCATTCATTTCCTATTTCATTTGCCAACACAAGTGGCTAGAAAGCCCTTTGTAGCGTCTAGCCTAAGCTGTCACGATTTCTCCAGGCCACCCGCCCCCTCCAAGGTGTGCATTGGCTCCTCGTTTGTTTTTCTTAGCCTTCCCATCAGTGACCTCTCCCTTCCTACCCACTCCCCCAACCTCCCCTTCTTCCAGGCGCACCTGAGTTTCTGCCCTTCAGCTTGGAACACACCCCAGCTTCAACCTCTGATCTCCTTTGGACAGAATCCCAGCTTTCTTCCATCTCGAACACCTACAACTGGACTCGGAGCAACTGAAAAAGATACAGCAATTATCATTTTTAAATTATGGACCATAAAATAAATATAAACTCCAACACATTAAATGCTTTTCATGTTTCAACTGTCAAATGATCCTCTTGCCCAAACACCTTGGAGGCCTGATTTGCTAGTGCTCTAAGCCTGCCTATTAGAGAAGCAAGTGTGCTCCCTTCACCCCAAAAGCTCCCCTTTCAACCTCACCCCCATGCTCTACTGAACCCTAGGGGCCTGTAAGGACTGCCCACAGGCTCACCCCTTGATTCTAGCTTTTTATTCCCAGTAAGCACCTGTTCCCTTCCCTCCCCATCCATCCCAGACAGTGTGGATTATCTGTTTTGCCTCAACTCCCTCTTGCTCACTGAACCGATCGCTACTCATTGCTATTTCAACCAAGATGACGAGATCACCAAGAGCTACGCATTGCACTGGAGACAGGTGTAGACTGTCTACTTCTACACTACTTCTCTGGGAGTCATTGCCTCCACTAGCCAGGCTAAGTCCTCCTAGGCGGTAACTGGGTTAGGGAGGACAATTTCGGCAACAGGCTGTGACAATTGTTCTGACCGCAAGCAAGTTTACACAGGTCACCAGAACATCCATCATTTCTCACTGCAAGCATTTTAATGCCAGTGGAGATGGTTATGCATAATTTATTATCTAATTGATTTGACCAAAAGGCCATGAGAGAAATAACAGGCATTTATAAATAAACAACCCAGAAGAACCCCCTCTTTCCTTCCCTCCCTCTCTGCCTCTGCTTCTCTTTATCTATTTTTTAAATCAAAGTGCATTCAAACATGAGCTTACTTTTTCTATATAACTCAAATATTTATCTGCTCACTTGAGCAGTGCAGCCTTTCCTGGAGCCTTCACCCTGCCTTCAAGAAGTATTTTTTGAACAAGCTCTTTTTGTATTCCTGGCCTCCACCTGCTCCTTGTTTTCCTTCAAGGTCTTAACGATCAATATGCTTTTCCCCCTAATTTACTCATTCATTTTATTTCTTCTGATTAACCTTAATACCTTTAGAGCCCTCTCTTCAGCCTGGTCATCACTGTCCACTCCACAGTTGACATAGGTGCCACAGGAGGAAAGAGAGGTCAGACAGTTTATTATTTTGGAGATGATTTAGAGATTCCACCCAAGGAAAGATATGAAGGAGATTCTTAAGATAGACAATAAGGTGAAGACTGGAGAGAGGAAGCAAAGCTTATAGATGTGAGGAGTGTATTAGTTTCTATAACAAAGGGCCACAAAGTGGGTGGCTTCAAATAACAAAAATGTATTGTCTCTTTCTGGAGGCTCCACGCCTGAAATCAAAGTGTCAGTAGAACTATGCTCCCTCTGGAACCTGGAGGAGAGACTCCTTCTTTTCCTTTTCCAGCTTCTGGGCACTTGTTGGCAGCGTCTGGCATTGCTTAGCATATAGATTCATTACTCCAGCATTTGCCTTCATTGTCACATTCTCCCGTGTGTCTCAGTCTTCAGAAGGCCATAATTTAAGGACAACAGTCATATTGGATTAGGGGTCATCCTTCCAATACGACCTTACCTAATTACATCTGCTGGGGGCTAGGACATCAACATATCTTTTTAGTGGGGAGACACAGTTCAACCCATAACAAGCAGCAGCCCCATTCTGAGAATAGTTGGTAGTTCAGTTTGGCTGGAAAATTGGGGATTTCTGAGGAGTAGTGGGAGATAAGAACAATCTAGCAACTAAAATAACAGAGAGCAAAACTATGGATTTGTTAGCTTAATTTAATGTGGAAAAGGTCTCTGCTGCTCTCATTCCAGTCCAGAAGCTTAGCATTTTTTGCCATTAGTATTAAAAAAGAGAGAGACAGAGAGAGAGAATTACCATGGAAGTAAACTAATAATGCCTTCTCCTGTGATTTCCTATTTCACTAATTCAATAATGTTTATTAAGTACCACATGCCAGGAACCATCACAGGCAATGGAAATTCAGCGACAAACAAAACACACCTGACTTCTGCCCTTCTGAGAAAATAGCTCAAAGCGTGGTCTTATTAGTCTTTAGCCATGACCTTCCTCCTCAACACGTGACCGTGTTTAGAAGGAATTCCAAAGTGGAGAAATGTAAAACCAACAGGTGGCAAAATACAAAACAAACCATGAAATCATCTTAATGGCAGAAAGTAAGTAGTCACACATGGATGGCAAGCCTGTGCAAAGCCCTTTCTATGTCAAGGCCAGTGCCCTTGACATACCATACGGTATCGGATAACTAACTCCTCCTGACTGCTAAAGCACGCTCGTCATTCCCATAATGAAGACAGAAAACCCTCAACTGACCCTGCAGCAAGGTGACAACACAACACATTGCCCAGGGCTCAGACAGCAGCTGAAGTTCAAGATGCACAGTGGGGCATGCACAGTGGGGCGTACACAGCTATTTCTTCCATGCGTTAGGGATAATCGGACCGTGCCTGGACAAGCACAGTGGGTTGGAAGCAAGCCTTCAACTCTCATCTGGCACCGCACTTGTTGATAAATTGCAAAATGTCTCCTGGTTTCCATGGCAAAGAGGAAGATGTTGCTGACATGTGACTCACAGCCATTATGTTCACTACAGTTAATATTTTTCCATAAACTACAGATGGTCTCTGAATTGGCCGATATTTGCAGAAATTATATTCTAGTCCTATAAAATACTGTGTAGAATTACCTCTCAAAGGAATAATGTGCATGAGACATCTCATCTCTTATCATTCTGCAAGTGACCCCATCCTGGCAGGGAGTTTTCCATTAAATAATATAGTATGTTTTCAGAAAAAATCGGGGGGAAGGGAGGAAAAAAGAGTAAGATAGTGAGTGCCGTTACAGATGTTCACAAATAGTCTGCTTTTCTCTCTTTCCAGGAACACAGTAGACTGCAGTTCTCTGTCCTTTTTAAAGTTAGGTATGACTATGTGATTTACTTAGGCTGATAAAATGCATGCAGAAGTGACTTAACGTCATTTCTGAGAAAAAGCTTTAAGAGCCAGTGCACAATTTGCTACCTTCTCCTTTATTGCTGCTGTAGAAATTGTGGAACCAGGTAACAGGACCAGTTCTGTCAGCGTGGACCAGAGCGTGGGTAAAATAAATAATTTGTGATGTTAAGCCATTGAAGTTTTTTTTTTTGTTTGTTTTGTTACTGACATAGCCTGTCCTATTGTAGCTGACATCAGCAGCAAGTTCTTTGTGTCAACTCCTCACTGTTAATGCGGCAGAATTCTCAGATGGGTGAAGGGCGCCCCCTAAAGGGGACTGATCCTTTCAGATGGGCACCTGCCTGGGTAGATCTGTCAGTGAGGCCAAGGCTAGGCTTGAGATAGATTGTGTAGGTTTTATAATAGGGAGCTACTAGAATATATTTATTTTTACTACTCAGTTGTAATATAGGCTTTGGATATAACTATAAAATATGAAATATTTTAGTATGATAAAAGCTGATATCGCTTTTTCTGGTCAATATTCAAGGATATTATGAAGAATAAAGAAAAGGGATAAATGATTTTTATGAAGAACAAAGGGATAAAGGGAAAAAGAAAGAAAACCAACTCAACTAAATTCTGTGTTTTTTTTTTTGTTGTTGTTTTTTTTTTTTGGTTTTATTTTTAGAGAGAAATGAAGGAAGGGAAGAGAAACATTAATATGTGGTTGCCTCCTGCACGCTCCCAAATGGGGGGACCTGACCTGCAACTCAGGTAAGTGCCCTGGCAGGGAATCAAACCAGCAACCCTTTGGTTCACAGGCCGGTGCTCAATCCACTGAGCCACACCAGCCAGGGCCAAATCCTGTTTTAATAGATGAACTATAATCACCGAGTTAATATTATTTAACTTACAAATAATCAAGAAAAAAAAATAATCAAATAACAAGCAACAACAACCAGAAGAGGGTAATGACATACATTCAAAGCAAAGCTTACCTTACTCTACATTGCATGAACTCTATTTCTTTCTTTCTTTTTTGGAATAACAAATTATATTGTCAGAGAAAATGTGAACTTTTTTAAAATTTAATTTTATTGTTGTTGTATTACATCCATCCCCTTTTTCCTTCCTTCTGTCCCCTTCCCCACCCACCCACTCCTCTGAAAGTCAATCCCTCTTGTTGTCCATGTCCATGGTTCTTCCATACTAGTTCCTTGACTAAACTGCTCCCCTTCTTTGCCTATTCCTCTACCCTCCCCCCTCCTCCCTCCTCCTCCCCCTTCCCCTCTGCCCACTGGAGATCTATTCATTGTGTTCATGTATCTGGTCCTGTTTTGCTTATTTATTTGTTTTGTTCACTATTGTCCTGAAATGGGTGAGATCATATTGTATTTGTCTTTCACTGACTGGCTTATTTCAGTAAGCATAACACTTTCTGGTTCTATCCATGTTGTCACAAAGGTTAGGAGTTTCTTCTTTCTTTCTACTGTGTAGTATTCCATTGTGTAAATGGCAGAATTTACAAATGCAAATCACTTACTGTTTAAAGGGCTTCTTCTGGGAAAAGAATGGAGTGCAACCGAGGACTTTTATGGGGAAGATCTCCAGTTTATTTCACTTCAGTGTGTCTCACAAGATTTAGCACTTAATTAAATGTACCAAAGTTTTTGATCCAATCATCCACTGATGGGCACTTAGGCTGTTTATTACTCTGACATTTAGAAAAATAAATGGATAGTCAGAACATTTTTTTAAACCAAGCTCTTCTTAATATAACCTGTTTTCCTCTTCATCCTTTCTTTTTCTTAAAATTTTATTGTTGTTGTATTATATCCATCCCCTTTTTGCTCCCCTCTGTATTCTTTCTTTTTAAATATTTTTATTTATTATTTTTAGAGAGGGAGGAAGGGAGAGAGGCAGAGAAGGAGAGAAACAGCGATGTATGGTTGCCTTTTATCTGTTTCCAGCTACAAATCTGGCTGGAGACCTGGCTTGCAACCTGGTTGTGTGCCCCGGCTGGGAATCGAACCAGCAACCTTTGGGTTCATAGACTGGCCCCTTATCAACTGTGCCACCAGCCAGGGCCTTTCCTCTTCATTCTTAATTCTTGGGTTCCAAGTCTAAAGAAGAAACAGAATTAAGGTTGTGCTGCTGTTTGAAGTAAAGATATAATTACATAAACAAGTGTTCCATTTACTGTGTCATGAGACCTGCAATGTCTGTGTCCTTCCTAAACAGAAAGACCCCAAGGATAAAAATAATTCAGCTAGCCTGTCACACTGAAGGAAAGCTAAATTTAGTTCTCTGTCGCCATCATGTGGTCAATGCGTATATTGCGTTTCCACCAAACCAGTGCCCAGCGACATGATGGACATTCGGAAACTTGAACGCCCAGAGAGGAGACTCAATCTCACAGGACTCATTTTTCATAAAGGAAATTATATATTTACAAAGAAACAATGTGTTACTTATGTTTTTGTTTTCTAGCTCCTTTATTCTTCAATGCAGTAACTGTAGCTCCCTCCCCAAAATTACAGAAATGGATGAGAACATTTTTAGTTTCTCAAAGTTCAAGCATCCTTAAACATCTTGACTTTGAATGCACATACAAATAATTCATTTTAGCTTCTTCCAATCGACTAATAGCTCCCTTTCCATTTAGCGAATTCTGAGCACAGTACGTTGTAGCAAATATAAAAGGTCCAGACTGCTTAGAAGACTGGGGTGTTAGATACCCTTGGCTACTCACTTAAGAGTAAGGCCTAATGCAGATCACTTAATGTTTAAAGGGCCTCTTCTGGGAAAAGAATGGAGCTCAACTGAGAACTTTTATGGGAAAGATCTCCAGCTTATTTCACTTCAGTGTGCCTCACAAGATTTAGCACTTAATTTTGTTGTCTGATTTGATTTTCTGTGTGATGAATCCTAATATTATTTCTGCAACTAGAATGTAAGTTACTCAATTGCAAGGATATCAGTTTTTCCAGAGACTGTGGACTTTTTTTTACTGTGTTACACTACCTGAAAGATGATTAAGTCAACATTTAATAGTTCATTTAGAATTAATTTTTAGCAAGTTAAAATAACAATATGAAATTTAAAAATAAATTTACTAATAAAAAATACTAATCTCCACTAATGTACTATTATATTGACAACAACCACCAAAATGTTCCAAATGTGGGGCAGAAGTCAGCCAGCATGAAACATTAAGTCCACTGATTGTCTGTGCTGCTTTGTGGTCCAGATTTATCAAGCAACATGGAACCTCTTTGGGACTAATAGCTAAGAGTATACCAGGATTTTACTATTTAATGCTGTTTTGCTTTGTGGCATGTGCATTGCCCTTATAATTATATCCATGTAATGGTACGTAGCATTCATTACACAAGATTCTACTATAAAGTTAGTTTCTAAACCCACAAACCCATCCCCTAGAAGCTTCTGTTATTCATGTTGGATCAAGCTGTCCATTGTCATTGAACAGCCTCTGCTAAGGTGGTCTCAAAAGTAATCCCATTTTCCTTTAATTTTTAGAAAATATCGGACTCCTTCTGAGAACTTGAGGATGCAATTTTTTAAATTAAAATTTGCTCATTATACAGATTTCACAAAGACCCTAAGATTAGGAGTCTGATTTTCCTGTTGTGAGTCTTCCCCCAACCCCCTTTCTAGCATTTAGTATAATGCTGTTGGTTATTTTATTTGAAAGCAGTCAAATGAACTTTAAGATTATGTAAATTAGCCCTGGCTGGTATCACAGTGGATAAGGCACCCAAAGGTCGCTGGTTCGATTCCCCAGCCAGGGCACATAACCAGGTTGCAAGCCAGGTCTCCAGTCAGGTCTGTGGCTGGAGGCAGGTGAAATGCAACCATACATTGATGTCTCTCTTCCTCTCTGACTCTCTCCCTTCCCCTCTTTCTAAAAATAATGAAATAAAATCTTTTTAAAAAAAATTATGTAAATTAGATAATTCAGTCTAATATCTCTCTCTACCTGCTTATCTGTCTACATGCTAGAGTCCCACTAATGTGCTTAAAGCGTTGGATTAAAGGCCCTGGGTTTCCTGGAAGATTATGTTCTAGATAAGTACTGCCAAATTGATTTAGTGACATAAGAATAAGCCACTGGCCCATAAGAACACTATTCTTTAAATATTTGCAAAAATAATGCAGTCTTTTAAAAATTTTTATTTATTATTGTTAGAGAGAGGGGAAGGGAGGGAGGCAGAAAGGGAGAGAAACATCAATGTATGGTTGCCTTTCACCTGCTTCCAGCTGCGGACCTGGCTGGAGACCTGGTTTGCAACCTGGTTATGTGCCCTGGCTGGAAATTGAACCAGCGACCTTTGGGATCGCATGCTGGCAACTATCCACTGAGCCACCAGCCAAGGCCTGCAGTCTTTTTAAAGGAAGATTTTTCCACCCCTGGCTGGTAGCACAGTGGATAAGGTGCCGGCCTGCGAACCCAAAAGGTCGCTGGTTCGATTCCCCAGCCAGGGCACGTAACCAGGTTGCAAACCAGGTCTCCAGTCAGGTCTGTGGCTGGAGGCAGGTGAAACACAACCGTACATTGATGTCTCTCTCCCTCTCTGCCTCTCTTCCTTCCCCTCTTTCTAAAAATAATGAAATAAAATATTTAAAAAAAAAAAAAAAGGAAGATTTTTCCTGTTAGGGGTAGAGTTAATATATATTCCAAATATATTTTTAGTTTATGCTGGGTAAGAGAGAAAAACAGCTCACTACATTCCAGCTGTTTGCTCATAGAATCTTATTTATTAAATTTAAAAAAGCAACATTGCTTGCTATTTTTATACCATTATACTTTTGCTCACACTACTTCTACCTGGTGTGACTTTCCTGTATCTCTTGTAATATTTTATCGACCTTATCCATTTTCTATTTTTAAGTCCTTAATGTAGTGAATTTTCAACCTATGCTCCACCATGGCAGTGTGTTAAAAATGCACGGACCTCTTTCCCCTTAGATTGTCAAATTAAAAAATGACAACGGTCAACACAATAGATGCCTGGTGTGAATGAATAAAAATTACACCTATTTTTTCTTCGTCAGATCATTTTTTGTTGTGTCGCAGAATTTTAATAATTTGTTTTTCATGTGCCATGAGATAAAAAGGTTGAAAATCGTGACCTGAAATAACAACGACTGTGTGTTTTATAC
The DNA here is from genome assembly GCA_004026585.1 of Noctilio leporinus. Lineage (NCBI taxonomy): Eukaryota > Metazoa > Chordata > Mammalia > Chiroptera > Noctilionidae > Noctilio > Noctilio leporinus. Next base: position 102,622 of record PVIW01000043.1, on the reverse strand, counting down.
CTTCACCCATTCACTTATTCAATATTTAGCTGTGTGCCAGGTCTGGGGACTCCAGCAATGATGAAAACAGACAAAACTCCCTGCCTTCATGGACTGTATATAAAAATGGCATAATACATGAGCAAATTATACGTTAGATGCAGATGAATGATAAAGAAGTGGAATAGAGAGTGTGAGGATGGAGCTGCGATTTTTAAAAGGGCAGTCAAAGATTTGACCAATGCGACATTTGAGCAAAGACCTGAAGACATTGAGGACAAATCATGTAAATATCTGGGGACAGGGTGTTCCACGAAGAGGGACCAGCAAGTGAAAAGGCACTAAAACGGGAGTGTCCTGGATCATGCCTGGTTTGTAGAACCATTAGGAGGGCCCAGGGTCTGGAGTAGAGTGAGATACAGGAAGAATGGTGCTGGGAACCAGGGACTAAGGATCCCTTGAGTTGGGTGGGCGGTCTGCAGGGATGTAAAGCAAGACACAGAGGAGTTGACCAATCACACGGTTTGGACCATTAAGGTCCCATCTCCCGACGTTTCATTCATTATTCAAGCCAGAGCCTGTCAGCTGAGCATTAAAATCAGAAGGCTTTGGCCGAAATAAAAGACATTTCTGCAAAGGTCTTAAGATTTCAGCCAGAAATATAACTCGCAGAAGAGGACAAAACAACTGAGGGTTCTCACAGTAAAAGTACGCTTTTGAAATGAAATGCTTAGCCTTTGGATTGATTCTGGATGGTTAATCCCCTAGATGGCTGATGTCTGGGCAAGTGAACACTTTTGTTTGCCCTTCAGGGGGTTATGAGAAGTTCAGATGAAAGTTCAGGGTGTACCTAGGCTTTTTCGCAGGCCCGGAAAGTGTCAAGTTTGTCCGTAGGCCAGTTAAAAACAAGAACAGAATCATTTCCTCATAACTCAACCCACTTGATTTTAGGAATTTAGCAGTCGACTCCAGTGACTCCATTTTATTTCTGCAAGCCCAACTCTCAACCGGCAGCTGCACCGACCCCAGGCCTCTTCGCCGGCGCCTGGGGCACAAATCGGAGGGGCGGGCGCGCAGGCGGAACCTTCCTCCTCTCCTCCGGGTCCCACGACTCCGCTCCCCCCGTTACACGACCCAAGCGAAGGCTTCCTGCCCCTGTTCCCCGCGGCCACTTCTGGGAGCGGCTCCGGCGTGCGTGGCTATCAATTTCAGCTCAACGATAACGGGCCCACCCAAAACGAAGGGGATTTCCCCAATTTGTGGGCCCCCGCCCCCCCCGCACGCAGTCCCGAGCACCCCGAACGTGGGACCGCGCACGTTGCCCGCCCCGGCGCCGAGCGTTGCCCGGCGCGCGCACGCCGCCGCGCGCACGCCGCCCCGCCCCCGCCGTGCGCCGCCCCCTCCCCGGGACCACCGGGCTGCGCTGCAGCCGGGCGATCGCGGCGCTACGGTTATCCCCAGGAAGACGGTGGAGACCCGGTAGATCCTGGCGGGCGGAGCCGGCCTCGCACGCCCCGGAAGAGAAGGGGAGGGAGGCGGAGTTAGGGGTGGGAGCGCGGGGTGTGTGAGCGGGGGTCCGACTCCAGCTCCGACCCGCACTCGGACTCGGACTCGAACCCGTCGCCCGGCCGGGCATCGGAGCAGGTTACATCCATTCTGAACGCAGAGGTTCGCATTGGGCAGGCACACATGGCCTCTCCATTTCTGTCTGCGGGGACCACTCCAGGTGACAGCGGCGGAGAGCTGAGCTCCGGGAACGACTCCGGGGACGTGGAATCCCTCCAGAGCCCCGGGAGCGAGGCGTCCGGGAGCCTGAGCGAGCTGTTCGAGCAGGCGGCGGCGCACCTCCAGGGCTTGGTTCACGTGGCCAGCAGGGAGCAGCTCCTGTACCTGTACGCCAGGTACAAGCAGGTAAAGTCGCAGGGCAGGGTGCGTGCCGGGGGCCACAAGGGGCCTTCTCGTTTTTAACAGAAGGTAATAGTTCACGTGCTTGGTAGAAGGTAAGTTGTGAAGTGTGTGCGTGCTCCGTTTTGTTTTTTCATCATCCCTTAAAGATGAGCCATCTTTATGGACATGGAAAGATCCTGTTTGCTGTCCTAGGAGTGATGTTTAGCTGGAAGCTGATGGGTAGTGTTTCTGTCTTCTCTGACTTACTCAGTGACCTTGCACTTAAGCTTTTACCAGCTTTAGAACCTTTACAAAATGAAGATGACAACATAAGCTTTGTCGTTCACTCTTGCTAACTGGTCATATGGGTGTAATGTTAAATTTTTTTTTGAGACCCAAGAGAATGATGTGATTGTAATAAAAAAGGGTGATGCAATACGAAACAAAGTATTATTCTTCAAAAAAGATTTTACTTATTTTTAGAGAGGGGGGAAGGGAGGGAGAAAGAGAGAGAGAAACTTTAATGTGTGGTTGCCTCTCATGGGCCCCCAACTGGAGACCCAGCCTGCAACCCAGGCATGTGCCCTGATTGGAAATTGAACCAGAGATCTCTTGGTTCCCAGGCTGGTACTCAATCCAGTGAGCCACACCAGCCAGGGCAGCATTATTACTTATTATTGTGCTTTTTATTTATTTATTTTTTATTTTTTTTAAAGATTTTATTTCATTATTTTTAGACGGAGGGGAAGGGAGAGAGGCAGAGGGAGAGAGACATCAATGTATGGTTGCGTTTCACCTGCCTCCAGCCACAGACCTGACTGGAGACCTGGTTTGCAACCTGGTTATGTGCCCTGGCTGGGGAATCGAACCTGTTACCTTTGGGTTCACAGGCCGGCGCCTTATCCACTGTGTTACCAGCCAGGGCTGTTATTGTGCTTTTTAAAGCCTAAATACCTTAGGGTTTAAATATGCTTCTATTGGATACAGTTATAAAAATTCTAGAGCTCCAAAACACCAGATGAAATAATGTCCTTCTTTTATGGAAAAGGAAGGGGATTCCCAAAGAGAGTAGATACCTTGCCTAGGGTGATGCAGATAAATCAGTCAGAACTAGAACTAGCTTGTAGCCCCTGACTTTAAGTTTTGAACTTTACTTGGAAGTATGAAAATAAAAATAATAATGTCATATGAGACACAATTAATTTGTCATTCAAAGAATCATTGGGTTAAGGACTAGAAAAAAATAATTGCTTTATCATAATCAACACATACTTGTTCAGCATCTTTTTTTTTTTTTCTTTTAAAGATTTTATTACATTATTTTTAGAAAGGGGAAGGGAGAGAGGCAGAGAGGGAGAGAGACATTAATGTATGGTTGCGTTTCACCTGCCTCCAGCCACAGACCTGACTGGAGACCTGGTTTGCAACCTGGTTATGTGCCCTGGCTGGGGAATCGAACCAGCGACCTTTGGGCGCTTTATCCACTGTGCTACCAGCCAGGGCTCAGCATCTTTTATATGCATAACACTTGGGTGTTATGCCTAACACTTGGGTGTTATGCCTACAGGGAATGAGGGAATGCAAAGAAGAAAAAGCATCATGATACTTACCTTCAATAGACTTCAGAGTTACTTGAGGGGTCTAGTAAACACTGAAGATTTGCTGACAAGAGATAAATAACAATTCAGGAAAACTCCAGCTCCTTAGAACACTGGAAGCCAACTATTACATTTTTTGACTTTTCTTTTGACTTGGCTGGTGGCTCAGTGGGTAAGGCGCCAGCCTGCAAACCCAAAGGTCGCTGGCTCGATTCCCAGCCAGGGCGCAAAACCAGGTTGCAAGCCAGGTCTGTAGCTGGAGGCAGGTGAAAGGCAACCATACATTGATGTTTCTCTCCCCTTCTTCCTTCTTCCCTGCCCTTCTCTCTAAAAATAATGAATAAAATCTTTAAAAAACAAAACAAAAAAACAACCTTTTCTTTTGCCTCTTGGTGTCAGGGTTCCCCTGGGAAGGTGTGGGGGCATGCAGCCCATCACAGGCTGGGCCAAACCTGTAAGAAAGACCTGACCAGAAAGCTGGGAAAGTTGGGTGCATAAAGGCCTTGATGCTATAGCCAGGGGGCCCCATGGGAATCTGGCTTGAACATTCCTTATGTTCTTTGAAGCCTGCCCTGTGACCTAAACTTTCTTGACTTGTGCATTGCACCCACAGCAGATGTTAAACCTTAACCCACATGTAATCTCACCCTCCCTAAAATTCTATGGGCCACCTGGAGTTCTTGGCGTCACCTTGTCTGACAGACCGTAGCCTAAAGCGCATGGTCGCATTCCTTCTATTGTTATCTAAAGGTAGCAACTCCCCTTCTGTAGAATATTCTTCAGTGGTAATGATTTATGGTATGTACCTGCCTCCCCAACCTTGCTACTCAGTAAAGACCTTTAGAGGAGGGCAGTCAAGGCATTTGTCTATCAGTCACTGCTGACCTTCTCTTCTCCAGCGCAAGCTGCCTGGGAAGCATTCGGTTCATCCGCAGCACCGAGGGATCTCTGTGGGTCAGGGGTCCCCCACAAGTTGCAAGCTGAGCTATCCACGTTTTAAATTTCAACATCATTTTTACTTAATAGCATAACTTACAGATAAGCTATGCTTATTCAGATTTGAGTATTTAGTAGAAACTTTCAAAAATGAGTGAAGTGAGCCTATCACTTTTAAGGAAACCAACTCACAGTATTTGTTGCTGAGGATAAAATTTGAGCTTTCAAGTGAAAATTAGGAGTTTGGAAAATCTGCCACATAAGCTTAACAGTTTCATAATACTTAATTTTTACTTGTTTTGATGACATTAGTGGTGATTTTAATGATAGTGAACCTTTGCTATTTGAAATGTGTCAACATTGAAAAGGTCTGCATAACTCAGTAACCATGTTTCCTAAATATTGCATGGAATATTTCAAATTATGTGTGAGTAAAAACCTTCTAAAATGCAAGTCAGATCAATAGTTTTTATATAACAGTGTGAAAAATTAACTGATATGACTTCAGATTCTAGATTGCAAGTAACCTTAAAGAAACCGCCACTAACTGAATTTTGGTATGATATCAATGAGAATATCCCTAATTCTCTGAAAATGCTACTAAAATACCTCTTCCTTTTCTAACAGCATATCTATGTGAAGCTGAATTTTCTTCATCTACTTTAACCAAAGCAACATGTTGCAGTAGATTGAATGCAGAAGTAGATTTCTGAGAATATATTAAGGCAGACATTAAAGAGATTTGGAAGGTGTAAAACAGTCACTTTTTCACTTTTTTTTTTTTGCTTTTGACTATGGTTATTTTAATAAAATTTTGTTATTTATGTTAACATGTAATGAAGTTATTTTTAATGTTATTTATGTTAACATGTAATGAGTTTATTTTTTAATGAATTAATATATATATTTAAGATATCTTTTAGTTTCTAATAGGATAAGTATCAATAGCTATAACCCACATAAACAAAGCTCTTTGGGGCCCTCAGTTTCTAAACGTGTAAAGGGATCATGAGACCTGAAAATTGGAGAACTGCTTCCCTTTTCCAGGGCCCAAGGTGGCTCACCAGCGCCACACATGTGTGTTAGCCAGGGCGAAGGGAAAAGGAAGGATGAGCCCCCACCCCTCTTTTTCAGAAAGACATTTATATCACTTTACACACTTCAGTCCCCTGTTCCTGGGCAGAAGTTCCATGGCTACATGTCATGTTCAGCTGGGTGACTAAGTGTCTGGCTGAGACTTGACTTATGACTGTCGGAAATGGAGAATAGATCCTGGCATTTGTTTCTGCCACTGGCTGGTGTCTTTTTTTTAAATAGTTATTTTTATGGTATCTAATATTTAAGGTATTTTTATGATGTTAATCTCATCTTATGTTTATGTCAATTCAGTACTTCAGGTGATTTTAGAGATGCTGGAACTAAAGACTGGATTCTGTGCAACATGTAGGACTTTGGAGTCAACCAGTCCTGGATTCAAATCCTGACCACTGATTCGGGCTTACTGTTGCAGCCCTCTTCAGCTTCTCTGTACTCAGTTATGAAAGGAGTCTGTATTAGCAAACGGCAGGAATTGTGTGGCTCGCTAGACCTAATGTAGGTGGAGCTTCAGTCAAGTGCCCCTGCAGCTCTCACCTCCCCTTCCTCACAGGGCTGCTCCTGCCTAGGTTTTAATTGTGACCAAGTGTTAAGCAAATGTTAGAGGTGATAACTGTTATGTTGCAAGAGGAATGAGATCATCATGGACTGAAGGTGTTTTTAGAATCTGAACCTTGAGTAGTAGAATTTTAGAAAGCTGAGGGAAGAAGAGAAGGCATTTCTGGTCAGGAGAATTACACTGAGCCAAACCCAGAATAAAAATCCCCACGCTAGTGAGTAGACCAGTCTAGGTAGCCAGCAGACCCATCATTTTGCTTTAACAAAACTCAAGTGTAGGAGTAGAGTAGGAAGTAGTGGGAAGGTCCCTGAGAAGTGCATTAGGGTCAGACTGGGGCATTTAGCATTAGGGAAAGTAGGTGTTTTGTTGAACACATACCTAATACATTCATTCTATAGTCAACAAACATTTTTTACTGCCTTAAGTTAGGCGCTCTATTAGGTACAATGATTGAGTTAAGAATGGTTTCTTGTACACAGGCTTTATTCTAATGGAAAGATGAGACTGTACATAAAAGTTCCTAACACAAAGTAAAAGAGAAATGCTATCACAGGCAGAGTAAGTGCTGTGAGAGGTCATCAGAAAGGGAGATTCCTTCTTGCAGTAAGGAATTGAGCTAGATGGTGAAGTCTGTACTTGTGTCAATTTTATTTATGCTTATTCACAATGAAACTAATTACTGTGTAGTTTGACTGGATTAAAAACAGGCATTGACCACAATCAAGGAAAGATTATTGTGGAATAGATAAAATTTATATTGTTGAGAAACTTGAAATTTTTTGCACAGCTTCCAACATGTAAATTTATATTGATTAGTTTCCTAATAGGGCACTTTAAAAATAGTGTTTTATCCTGGAATTTGGGAGAGATAAAATGCTGATAGTGTTATGAGCATCAGCATAAATAAACAGTATTATGAATTATGGTAAACTTTAAAGTTTATTGCATGTTTTAAAATTCTGTATTAAAAATGGTAGTTTTAAAAATTCTGTATTGTAAATGGTAGTTTTTAAAATTCTGTATTATAAATAGTAGTTAGGATTGCAGACTCTATATTTATAAATTGTCATATATATAATTTATTAGGAATGCAACTATCCCTCATAGTTCTTAATGTATTACAGATAAATTGTTTTATGCTGTAAGCAAAATCAGTCTGTACTTTAAATTTGTTTTTTTGTTTCCTTCTGCAAAGAATGTTAAATTTTGTTTTCCTGTGTAGATCTAAATATTTTGTAAACTATATCTTCTAAGTATACATAGTAAATTTGAAAACAAAATGTTTCTCTGGTATATCTTTGAAAAATAAGTTGTTGATTTTCCCCCTCCCCCTTCCTTTAGGTCAAAGTTGGAAATTGCAATATTCCCAAACCAGGCTTCTTTGATTTTGAAGGAAAGCAAAAATGGTAAGAAATTCTTGGAATCTGTTGAGGTTGTTGGAAATGGTTTAGGAGTTAAGGCATTAGTAGAGGTGAGTAGATTAAAGAATTATTTTTATATTAATCTCTCTGCTGTAGAATGCTAAGAGCAGGTAATTGGGAGAGAGATTAAAAGAATCCGATTTCAGCTAAGTCCCCTAAAGGATTCGTGTTCCATGATGTTGGTATATAAGCAGTTCACAACAGGTGTATGTTTTTGCATACAAGTAGCTTCCTAGAGAGTGATCACGTGAGCTACTGCTGGAGCTTTTCCTTTCCTATCATACAGTCACCAGTCCTCCCTCTGGAGGGATCTTGGACAGAAGGCCAGGGGGTTGAGAAGGAAGAAGAGCAGGGTAAATCCCCTCTCTTGCTCTTCTCTGCTGCTCCACCTTGATCTTATCTCCAGAGCTCTTCTGTCCCTTGCCCCGCCCACCACAGCAAAGAAGAGCTGACCATTGCTTCCTGTGCAGAAGGGAAAAAAGCAGATGCCAAGTTCGCTTTTTTCCTGAATAGGTCAAAAGATTATGCCCTTACCATATTTTTTACTTATAATTCAGAGGTTCCTTCTTATCATATGAGGCCTTGTTTCCTCTTACATTGTGTAAATGTAAAAAGAGAAGTCTCACACAATGGGATATCTTAGTTATAGCAGGAAGGCCTTTGAAGCATCAGCCCTGGAATGAGATATATGGAGGTTTTTAAAAAATGAAATATGGTTGTAGAGAGAAGTGCTGAAAATGGATTCTGACTACATTTTAGAGCAGTGCTGCTCAAAATGTGGTTCCCGGGACCAGTTGCCTCTCTGTGAGCTGTCTGTTGCCCATCCAGAAGGAGATGCAGAGCTGGAAAGTCGACTGGAGATCAGTTACAGCCTCAGGCACACTGTTTACTTCCGCTGGCTTGTTTGTGTGTGTAGAAAATTCTCAGTGAAGGAAACAGTACTTTGAAGTTCATTCTGATCCAAGGTTTCTTTGCCGGTAAAACAAATGGTTCTCTGACTGCTCTTTCTCACCGTTAAGAGAACATCTGATGCAACTTTTATTAGGAGTTTTCTCTTTTAGTTTATGAAATTACGTAAATTCATTATTTTCCCCTGTACAGCCATGGTAATAATTCAGGCCAGAACCTAAGTGGGATGCTAAAACCATTAGATGAAAAACTGCTGAGGAGCAACATGTATTCCATCTGATCCACAATCTGTTTATTAATTACAAAGAAGAAAAGGGCTTTTACTAAGTCCTCAGTCTTATCATTGATGATGAGACATGTGCCCTCTGACGGGATGCATTGTGAAGGACTTGTCACCTGTGTATTGCTCTTGACAAAACATTTAACCTGATTCTAATCATGATTAATTGCTTTTGACATGAACACTCTAGGTGAGGAAACAATTAGACAAATCCAAATTGAGGGATATTTTATAAAACAACTAGTTTGGACTCTTAAAAGTATCAGGATCATGGAAGACCAAAAAGCCTAAAAATACATGAAGCTCAATGACATATATGAATCTTGATTGGCTCTTGGTCTGTGGAAAGACAGCTATAAAGGAAGTTATTGGTAGATCAAAGACATCTGATTGTACTGATGTTAAATTTCCTCAATTTGATATATGCTGATATATTTAGGCCTCAAGTGTTAGGATGTCTGCAAGGACCTCTCAAGAGATTCAGAAATTTAGAAATAAATTTAGAAATCCTCATTACTGGGGGGAGGAGGGTATTAAGGGGACTAAATTGGTAATGGAAAGAACATACAATCAAGATTAAATTTTTAAAAACATCCTCAAAAAGATATTCTATTCATCATAGGAGCAGGAAGATAGTTAAGAAACTATGGAACCAAGTTTGGTTCACAGGGAGTCAGTGGTCTGCTTCCTGGCTGGAAGTGGCAAGGGACACCTAGGAGGGCCCTGGCAGTGTGCAGAAAAGAAGACCGAATTCCTCTTGGTGTTTATTCTGCAGGAAGTTCACCTTCCCACCTGGATGGATTCTTACTCTTGTCTTCACCAGCCCTCACTTTTAAAGTCCCTGCCTGGGACCTCAGGATCCACTACTGGCAGCTTATAGATGAGATGGCAGCAGAAGGGGGAGGGTATTTTTCCTTGTAAATGAGAAGTTTGAGACATTTTTCCAGGGAATGTTTTCTGTGACGATTAGGTTCCACATTGCTGAATGCGATAAGCACAGTTAATTCGCAAGATAGGAGCTACTTTTATTCTGTAGATCAGACATTTTCAACAAGGAGGGGAAGTTGGTTTGGGGAAATTATAACATCTTAGATATAATGCTTTGTGGTCTTCCAAACTTCAACAGATATGCAGTATGTCTGAATTACTAAAATTTCATGGGGGAGGAGGATTAGGAATGTGTAGAAGGCTCCTCAGGTGGGATTGGTAAAATCTGTATTGTTATACACCAACGTAAATGCAAAAAGCAAGGCTCCTCATCTGCGGCTTGTTACATCCATAGCCCCGGACCTGTAAAATGGGTCGGATTTTTTCAATAAAAAGAAACATGCTGTTGTGTTACTTACATAGTTAATGATGGGTCATTCTGGATATTCTGTCCTGTAGGGAGGCATGGAAAGCACTTGGTGACTCAAGCCCGAGCCAAGCAATGCAGGAGTATGTCGCTGCCGTGAAAAAGTTGGACCCATGTTGGAATCCTCAGGTAAGACCTAATGATTATAAATCACACTTCCCCAAAACATACCGTCCTTCTCTCAAATAAATGGTTGAATCTAAATGTAGGCTTAGGTAACATGCCTAAGTTTTATTCACTCAAATCAAAAGATTCAAAACTTATTGCAGCATTATCTATATTAAAATATTATTGCTTAAACATTAACATACACAACCAGCTACTGATAACTGAAAACATCGTTGAATTGTAGACACTTTTTAAAAGTATAACGGTCGTTTCAATTATGTAAAGGCTCAATTTTTATTTCAGATTTTGAAAGAGTTTTACATCAGATCATCATTATTATCTTAAGAAATAATATGTATCTCTTGGGTTCTTTATAATGGGCCCCTTCTGTGCACATACAAAATGCTTGTTGATAGGAATAAAATATGAGCAACACTTGGTTGATAGTGTTCTGGCTTTACCTGGTTTGAAGTCTACTAGAGAAGATGAAACATACTGAAATACGATTAGTAATACAGAACACTATCAACCAAGTGGTAGAGAATCCAGTAGAAGTAAAGATTACTTCGGACTTTGGGAGGATTGATATTGTTCACGTAAAAGTACTCTTTTTCCCAGTATACTTATTGGAGAATATATATAAAAAATTTAATAAAGATGGGTTGCTCCTTTATTTAAATTTTTAAAACTATGGTTGATAGGTGTTTCAGTGGGATAAAGGCTAGATTAGTACCATGTCAAAATACAAATTGAATATATTTCTTTTCATTTAAAATATTTAGGCCACACTTTTCAGCAGTGAATGAATTCAGCAATTTTCAGTGTTTTTTGATAGTTATTTCTTGAGTAGATATAACTTACTAATATGAAGGAATTTTGTTCCATTAATGAATCATGAAATCTTAAAATGTCAAGTTATAAGGAACTGTAAAGATTGTGTTCTCAGCAAATTTTGAGTATATAGTATATTATTATTAACTAATGTTTACTTGATATATATATTTTTGTGTCATGGATAATACAAGGAACTTTTGCATGGTTTTTATCTAGAAATACTGATTGATTTTTGTTTGCTTTAGTATACTGTTAACACACCCATATATGTTTTCATGTAGGTAATTTTTTTCTGAATCTTTTTAGATAAGGTGGTGATATCATGTTTCTTTACCACTAAATGCTTCAATTTTTCCTAAGAGTAAGCATTTTTTCTTTTATAGCTACACCATAATTATCAAAATTGGGATTTTTTTCTCTATGTTTTTATCACAAAATCTTTGGAATTTTTTTTTTTTCTTTTTTTTTAAGAACCCCTCAGTTCAGAGTCTCTAAGGACATTGGGATTTGTGTAGGTGTGTGTATATACAATAGGATGATTTGATAAACATAGTAAAATGATTGCTGCAATCACTGCAGCACATTGCTGCTAATTTAATATATCATTTCAAAAAGTTGTTTTTCCTTTTTGTGATGAGAGCGTCTGGTATTTACTCTCTTTCATATTTCTAGTATAGTACAGTTTAGATCACTACACTTATTCATCCTGCATAACTACAACTTTGTACCCTTTGACTAACATCTTCCCATCTTCTCACCCTCCCAGCCTCTGGTAAACATTTTACCCTTTGCTTCTATAAATCTGACTTTTTAATTATCTTAGAGTCCACATGTAAGCATGATCATATAATACTTTATCTGGTTTATTTCATTTAACATTATGTGCTCTGGTTGATCCATGGTGTCACAAATGGCAGGATTTACTTTTTCTCATTTCTGAATAATGTTCCATTGCATATATAAATTATATCTTATTTATCCATTCATCTATAGATGGACACCTAGGTGGCTTCTGTATCTTGGCTGTGGTGAACCGTGCTGCAAAGAACATGGGAGCAGATACATCTTTGAGATCTGATTACATTTCCTTTAGAAACATACCCAGAAGTGGGGTTGCTGGATCATATGGGAGTTAGGTTTTTGATTTTTTGAGGAACCTCCATACTGTTTCCTGTCATGGCTGTACCGGTTTACATTGCCACTAGCAATGTGCAACAAACAGTTCTCTTCTCTAAATCAGGGATGTTAACACGGATGCAATATTATTGCCAAACGCGTAGTTCATATTCAGATTTATCATTTATCTAAAAAAATGTCCTTTGTGGTTATTTTTTAAAATTCTGATTCCTCATCCAGTCCAGGATCATTCTTTGCATTTAGTGGTCATGTCTCTTTAACCTCCTTTAATTCGTAATAGTTTCTCAGCTTTTTCTTTCTTGATTATGACCTTGTTGAAGAATATAGGCAGTTATTTTGTAGAATGTCCCTTATTTTGGGTTTGTCTGATGTTTCTTCATAATTAAACTTAATTATACATTTTTAGGGGGAATACCACAGAATTGTGTCCCTTTTAGTACATTACACCTGGAGAAACACGTCTGTTTGTCCCAATATTGTTTACGTTAGTGTTGATCCTTTGCCTAAGGTGGATTCTGCCAGATTTTTCTACTGTAAAGTTGCTATTTTCCCTTTGTAATTAGTGAGTAAGTTCTGGGGAGATACTTTAAGACTATGTAAGTATCCTTTCCATAATGAGATTTCGTTCTCTAGTTTTAATATCCATTAATGATTTTCTAACTCCATAATTTTTTCTACACTTATTATTTGGTACTCCGCCCTATGGATGGGCTTTCCCTTCTCCCCCATTTTATTTATTTATTCATTGTCAAGAACTGTGAAAGGTCTAGGACCATACCGGACTTGCAAGCTAATAAGTTAGCCTGTTACTGTTTCTTAGATGCTCTCAGAAGTACAAGGCTTTTGGGTCTGAGCCAGAGGACTTTATTATTCATGGCATGGCACACTGTGTGAGCTTCATTTGATTTGCATTGGCTTCTTGTTTCGATCCAAGTCCCCTGGGATGACGCAGGTGGGCCTAGATGGATTCCTGCATATGCAGTGGGTTGTGCTCTAGGGAAGGAGCCTTGAGCTTTGGGTATTCACTATATTTGTAGCAGGTGGAAGCAAGCCTGCTCTTTGTCGGGGGTTGGGAAGGCATTCGCTCATCCCTGAAGGTGGCCCACTGCTCACAGCCCTGAGAAGGCCTCAGGTAGAGGTGGTCAGAGCCTGCCGAACTGAACAAACATGGACCCAGGGTCCATGGTTTGTTACTGCTCCCAACGTTCGTGTATTTGCATCAGTGTGTATTTACGGATTTTAATATTAATCAGGGTTGTTGCCTATTACCATCGTTATGTATTTGACCACTGGGAACCCCCTCAAGGTGGCTCCTGTGTTCCTTTGATATAGCCTCATCATTCTTTGAGCATTTTCTGTCTGGCACAAGATGTTTCAGGCTGTACCAGTTTCCTACAGTTGCCATAGCAAAGAATTACAAAAGTATTTTGTAGTTTGAAACAACAGAAATTTGTTCTCTCACAGTTCTGGAGGCCCAAGGTCTGAAATTGGGTTCCAGCAGACCTATCCTCTTCCTAGGGGAGAAGCCTTTGCCGTGATCAGCCTCCAGTGGCCTCGGTATCCTCGGCTGTGGCAGTGTAACTCGCCTCAGTCTCTGTCTTCACATGGCCTCCTTCCCTCCTGTATCCAGGTCTCCCTCTCCTTTCGTACACACACCGGTCATTGGATTCAGGGTTCTCCTTAGGCCTCCTCTTAAGGTTTTCCCCTTCAGCTATATCGAGACATGATTGACATATAACACTGTGTAAGTATAACGTGCACAGCGTGTTGATTAGATGTACTTCCATATTGCAAAATCATCACCACCATAGTTAATACCTCCATTATGTCACATAATTACTATTTCCTTTTTGTGTGTGTTGAGAATATTTAAGATTACTCTTTTAGCAATTGTCGAGTATATACAAAGGTTATTAACTATAATCACCATGCTATACATTAGATCCCTAGAACTTGTTTTGTAACTGAAAGTTTGTGATTTTTTAAAAAAGATTTTATTCATTATTTTTAGTGAGAGAGGAAGGGAGGCAGGACGAATGGGAGAGAAACATCAGTGTATGGTTGCCTTTCACCTGCCTCCAGCTGGGGACCTGGCTGGAGACCTGGCTTGTAACCTGGTTATGTGCCCTGGCTGGGAATCGCACCAGCGACACTTGGGCTCCCAGGCTGGTGCTCAGTCCACTTAGTCACATCAGCCAGGGCCTGGAAGTTTGTGACCTTTAAGGTAATTCCTTCTTCCTCCCCTTTCCTCCATTCCTCTGGTAAATACCACTCTCCTTGTTTCCGTTAGTTTGGAGTGAGCTTTTTGTAATTCTGCATTGCTACTTCTGTGGCACAAACTCTATAAATTCTTTCTTTTAAAGACATATTTTTTATTAGTTGAACATTTATTGTCTGACATACAGATGAAGGTTAATCAGAATGGTTCCTGCAGTTTTATTTCTGTTTTGCTCTCTACCTCAGCAATCTTCAAATGGTGTACTGTAAGAATTTTTTTAAATATGTAATACCTGTTTAGTAAGGAGCAATGACTTTTTTCCCTTAGATTGTCAAATTAAAAAAAAATGGCAACAGCCAACACGGTGAGTAGCCATCTGGTGTGACTGCCCTGTCTTGAACCATAAATCTACAGGTTATATCTAGAGTTGCATCTTATTGGCTATGTTGTATGATAAGGTTGTCTCTGATTGGTTAATTCATAGTATCATAAACCCTTATGTACAAAAGCATGGGCAGCTGATTTTTTAAAAAAGTTAGTTTGGAGCAAAAAAGGGTAGGTAATTATTACTTTTATAAACCAATAAAAATTATACCTATTTTTTGTCAGATTAGCAAAATACATTTTTTGGTGTGCTGCAGAATTTTAGTAATTTATGTGCACCAAGAGATGGAAAACGTACTCACGCCTGATAAAACCTCTTCTGACCACCAGAGGGAGCACAGTTCATTATTAAAAAGTACCATTTTCTCAGGAACTCTTGGGCTTTCTTTGTGTTTCAGTAGTATTGTTAATGGTTCTCCGTGACCATCCAGCCCATTACCTAGAATATACAAAACCAAGAGATCAGACCTATGCCTGCCTGACTTAGAGACATGTATTAGTTCCCCCTCACCACATTGCTCAAAATATTTTCACAGATTATTTATTTATATTTTAAAATTATTTTTAATTTTTTTATTTTTAATTTTTTAAAGATTTTATTTATTTTTCAGAGAGAGGGGAAGGGAGAGAGGCAGAGACAGAGATAGAGATAGCAATGTACGGTTGCCTTTCACCTGCCTCCAGCTACAGAGCTGGCTGGAGACCTGGCTTGCAACCTGATTATGTTGCCCTGGCTGGGAATCGAACCAGTGACCTTTGGGTTCGCAGGCCGGCACCTTATCCACTGTGCTACCAGCCAGGGCTGATTTTTTGTTTTTTAAAAGATTTTAGTTTTTATTTTCAGAGAGAAGGGCATTGAGGGAGGAACAAAGGGAGATAAGCATCCCTGTATGGTTGCCTCTCACCTGCCTCCAGCTGGGGACCTGGCTGAAGACCTGGCTATGTACCCTGGCTGGGGAATTGAACCAGTGACCTTTGGGTTCATAGGTCGGCGCCAGTCCACTGAGCCACACCAGCCAGGGCTCACGGATTTTGTTTTATTCTCTCTTTTCCTTAAGTATTCATCAAGTATTTGATCATACTGTATTGAAGCTTGATGCTCCTTTCTAGGATTACCCTTTTAAAAGTAAATATAAGCCCTGGCTGGTGGCTCACTAGATAGGCACCAGCCTGCAAACCCAAAGGTTGCTGGTTCGATTCCCAGCCAGGGCACGTAATCAGGTTGTAAGCCAGGTCTCCAGCCAGGTCCTTAGCTGGAGGCAGGTGAAAGGCAGCCATACATTGATGTCTCTCTCCCTCTCTGCCTCTCTCCCTTCTCCTTTCTCTAAAAATAATAAATAAAATCTTTAAAAAATAATAAATAAAAATAAAAGTAAATATAGATTTCTGTATTTTAAGCCAGTCTAATATATTTTTCATTTTATAACTTTTTAAAGAGAAGTATATACCAGATTTGTTTCAAGATGGCTTTATAGCTTTATACTCTTCCTTGACAACATAGTATTATTTCTTGTATAATATTTCTTACTGGATATAAGTGAATATTAACAAATCATTAATAAATGAGAAATTATAAAATAATAGAAAAGTGGCCTTTATTTTTTATTCTAAAACTAAAGTCTCCATAATTTGGAGAGAATTTACAGTCTTTGGGAGTATTTACAAGGATTACTTTTATGTGGAGATTTACAATACGGAAAAATCTCATTGTAAAATAATGAGATTTTACATTATTTTTACATTATTTATGCTGAAAAATAATTTCAGCATTTTAACTTTATTGGGCACAAGAATAACTATGTACACATAAACAGGTATCAAATAGATACTAATTAACCTTTTAATACAAGTATAAGATTATAAAAAATATTTTAACCAACAGACTCCAATGCTGCTATTTTGCTGGTGGTGGTTTATTAACTTGTCATGTGTCTGTATACATGTGTGAGTATGTGTGTTTTTTAAATATCCATCATACTGCCTGCCACTATTTAGCATTCAATATCAATAATTATAGCAAAGGGATTTTGATGATGTTATTAAGAAATTGGATAACATTAAAACCTAGAAAATAGGAAAGTTGTACCTACATACATTTGGTGTTAACATTACATCCCAAATAGGCCTGTCTCTGTTACATACTTTAAAAAAATGTTTGGAAAAATTAATATAACACCTTTATAAATTTTTAAAAAATTGCTAATATTTTGGGATATTAAACTGTTGTATTACAGACCTAGATGGATAAGTTTTAAGACTTCTTACCCTCCCCATCCTCCAAATATGTGTCATGTACAAAAGTTTTATGTATTGAGAGACTGAATGTTTAAAATGTTTCATATTTTGTACAATAGTTGACTAAATAATTTTTTTTTTAAAGATTTTATTTATTATTTCCAGAGAGAGAGGCAGAGAGGGAGAGAAACATCAATGTATGGTTGCCTTTCACCTGCCTCCAGCCACAGACCTGGCTGGGGACCTGGCTGGAGACCTGGCTTGCAACCTGGTTATGTGCCCTGGCTGGGGAATCGAACCAGCGACCTTTGGGTTCGCAGGCTGGCATCTTACCCACTGCGCTACCAGCCAGGGCTGACTAAATAATTTTTATTACTCTTTTAACCTTTGTGTCCTTTCTACATGTTAGTTTGTATAATCCATGGAACATTTCTCTTATATGTATTTTATTTTATGGAATTACTCTATATTTTTGTTCATTACTCAGTACTATATACAGTAGTTTTATAATATAAAAACTAGATTTTTGTATCCAAGTGCAGTAATCTTTGTTTGCTTTTCAGATCTAGGGGTGACTATGTTAATTTGTCCTTTGAGATTCACTTGAGCTAAGATTTATTGAGCCTTTCAGGTTGCATTACTTAGCATAAACTAATGCTGTAATCCTGCTGAAATCTTATAATAATAATGATTAATTATATGTCATCTGAAATATTTAAAGAATTTATGCACTTTGAATGTTATTTTCCCAGTAAACTCAAGATACCAGATCACTTAGTTTTTACATCTTTTCTCTGACATTTCTGCTGATCAGTGTAAAATCATGAAATCACCCAGTTTAATTACTGTCATTGGGCTGTGACGTAAAAAAAACTGAGTTAGAAGACTTTGATTGAAGTAATTATTGGTCACATACACACACACATCTGTACTGTTGCGTTTGTAGTATTTTTCAAGGAAATTTAAATTGTAGACATTTGTCCTTAGACCAACAACTAACATCCTTTGGCTTTATCCCAAGTTCCCTGGGATGCCTTGTGGGGTGTTTCTACTGAGTACTCCTAAGTCAAGATGCTATTCGTCATTTTCTTTTGCTCTGAGTCATTCCTGTCTATCAGTTAGGTGTGTCGCCTTCTTTCACAGTCTTGCGAGGTGTTAAGTGTGCAAATCAACCCTGAATAATGAAGTAATAGAAGAGTTAACATATTTGGTACCTAAAAATGTTATGTTATAGGATATGTTAACTGAAACAGTTTGAGACTGTACTTTGAACCTCATGTATATGTAAGTTCCTAATATTGCAACATCAGAAATAATAGCATTAAAAGCATAACTCTGGTAATTAGGGATGTGTAAGCAGTTTTCTGTGTTTACAAATGTGCATGTCTTTCTGTGCATCTTTGAGAGATTTTTAAGGAAACACATTGGTATAAACCTCTACTGAGGCTAAAAAACATGTATTTTTAATAATTTGCTATACTAATCTTACTTTTTTTTGGTTTGATCATTTTTGTGCTTAGATATAATTTGTAGTCTTTTTACTACCTTATGCCTGTTGGAAGAGAGTAAAATGTCACTAATTTACTTATTTCCAAGATGACAGATGAACTTTTGATTACTTATTTAGGAACAAGAAAATATACAATTGCAAAGTGAACAGGAAAATTTTTTTTTTTTAAGATTTATTATTCATTATTTTCAGAGAGAAGGGTAGGTAGGATGGAAGATGGGGAGAGAAACATCAGTGTATGGTTGCCTTTCAGCTGCCTCCAGCTACGGACCTGGCATGCAACCTGGTTATGTGACCTGACTGGGAATCAAACCAGCGATCTTTGGGTTCACAGGCCAGTGTCAATCCAGTGAGCCACCAACCAGGGCTATATGTCTTTTAAAATATATTTTATAGTAAGCACAAGTGGCCTTTAATACCTGATATGATAAGATCTTGTGGATAGAGCATTTGTTTATGGTAAAATCTGTGTTGCTCACTTTTCAAGGCCACTTTTTTTTAAAAAATTCTGTAGACTCGAGTTCCTCCTCTGCTGTGTAAATATAGAGCTATGGGAGGCTTGCGATTTCCTAGATATTTGAAATGTAATATATACCCTAGTTTAAGCACGTGCTGTTTTACAGATAGCCCTCATTTCATGCAGAGTCCCGTATTTAAATAACTCCTGTCATTGCTATTCTGCGTAGTGCTTTTGCAGTCAGATATCTGAAAGGTGATTGACTTTTTCCCACAGCTCCATAATTTATAGGAAAACATAAAATGAAAGGACTGGACCAAGATGATTTTGGTGCATGGTTGTGATCTTAATATCGGTACAGAGAATAAAGGCTAAGTCTGTTTAGAATAGACTGGTTAACTAACTGACCAACTTAAATTTCATATCATAACTCCTTTTCATTGTTTAGTTTGTATATTTTTGCATTTAATTGGTAGGTGTCGGGTGTCTTTGATCTTATGTCTTTAGAGAAATTTATGATCGACACTTTATTTATGACATTGTAGCCTCAGCTTGGGCAATTGATTGGGAAATTTAGTACGTATTTTTTTTAAAGCTTAAATTAGGAAAATGAACCAACAGTGCAAATGTGGAGTTGTTTTGGAGCAAGGTAAGAAGGCAAAGTCAGGTTAATTTCTTTACATTTCTGTTTTCGTTTATTATTAGAATCTTATTTATTCTTATTCACAATACTTGGTATGATTTGCCTTTGAAAATTAGTGGTGTATTGTCATGTTTTAAAGTTGTGAAGGAAGATTATAATTCATTGAGATTGTATATGTAGAAGAGTTTGTAAACTGCAGAGTGTAATGCCAATATAAATTATTTTTATTATTATACCAACGATAATATTTAACAGAGGCAAGCATTTTATTAATATGCTATGAAAAATAAATGGGATGCAGTGTTAGTGCAGCTGGGGAACTTAGTGAGAGATAATGTAGCACACGGGAGGCTATGTTGAATAAATGACTAGGTTGAAATTATACACAAATTTTTCAAATGGAAAAGTTAATACATTTCCTTTTGTGGCTGCAAATCCTGAACCATAAAGAACTGATTTAGTTAAGTCTAAGTCATATTCCTTTAATTTAGAGTTGGAAAATACAGTTTTTCTTTCCATATATCGAATCTGTCAGCTGTAGGAATTAGATTTTATTAACCAAGTTGAAAATAAATATGTTCATTTTTAAAAAATATTACAAAGCTTGGGTTTAAAACACTGTCCGAATGCTGGGTTGCTTCAGTCTCACTGTAACTAGTCCTCTTGAGCAATGAAGGCAGTTTTATTCACGCACAGTGCATGTGAAGTAAGCCTTGCAGCTGTTTGACACAGTCTACAGTTTGAGACCAAACATAGTAGTAACTTTCAGCTTCACAGTCAAAGCTGCTGTATGTTTACTGTGCATTTACTCTATGGTCTTTCAGTGTGGAAGAGTCTGGCAGAGATGAAAAGGGATAGTGGGGTGATAGGGTGGCCCTTGCGGACAATTAAAACATTAAATTTTTAAAAATCAGGGTAATTCTTGAAAGGAAAAAAGAGTATAAGAAGGAAAGAGATTTTTGGTGCCCTTGCTTGTATGCAGAAGGTTCTACTTTGGAGATGGTTATCTTATGGTAAAAGAAAATTTGATCTGAACACTGGCAGTGCAGCTTAACGGGGTTAGAGGCAGCGATGATGGCAAGCAGGGTCATCGTGCATTCCAGCCAGAGCTCAAGGACCTACGGAAACTGGGTGGAAATGCCAGCTTTTCCTAGGTACCTAAGTTTCCCTGACCACGTGAAATAAATTATGGGATCCAGGACAAGGAAATTGCCATCTTCTTGCCTTGCCCTGCTCTGTTATAGCTGTGGACGGAATAACCAGGGAAGATTTTATGATACTGTATTTAAACAAACTGATAGCCTTAAGGATATGATTTATAGGTAACTTGGAGTAATTTTAGAAAATAGGGCAGAACTGAGAGTAACAGAACCCTGCAGTTTAATTATAGACCCCTAACGAAAGGGTGAGAAATTACACCTGAAGTTTGTAAGAATAAGCCATCCCCGGAAGAAATGCAAACATCAATAAATAGTGAAAGATGCTCGATCTCACTGCTAACCAAGAAGTGCAAGGTAGGACAGGGTTTTCCTTTCAGCTGACAGATTGAATTGGAAGGCTGTTGGCAGGGCATGAGGAAATCACAGGCACGCCCTTTCAGGGCAGAGTAAGTTGAGAGTAGCCTTCTGGAAGGCACTGTCTGTGCCTTCTAACACCACATGCCCACTAACCTGTGGTGTAAGCAGGACCTCCTACCTGACCAGACTCATGGAAACTCTGATTCCTTCTGTTCCTTCCTGGCTCAGGTGATGTGGTGGATGAGGTCTGTCCTCAGCAGCTGCTTGGAGCTGCTAGGTAGGAAGCCAGTTCTGGGGGGGCCAGCTTTGACCAAGGAGAGGCATTAGCTTGCCTCTCCCATGTGATCTGGGTCAGTGAAGCCAGCTCAGTAACGTACTGTGTTTTATTTGCTTCTCCTCCTCACTTTCCTTACCTGCCTTACTTCCCTTTCCCTCTCCTTTTTCATATCCTGGGATTTCACCTCCTAAGAATTCCTGAGCTTGGGTGCTTTGCTTCCAGTTCTTTCCCTTAGGCAATGTAGGCTGAGAAACTAACAATCTCACTCTGAGCCTCTATTCCACAAAAGTACTTGAAAGTTCTAGAAGACATATACATACATACATACATACATACATGTATATGTATATACATATATATATATGTATATATGTATGTATGTATGTATATATACTGCAGTATTGGTTACCTTCCTGAAAATTTTGATATCATCTAAATGGTCATCAATAGGGAAATGGTTAAATAATTATGTATAATGGAGTACTATCTCTCTAGCAATAAAAAAATGATGTAGAAAGTTGTCCATGATATGTTATATGAGATAAAGTGCAGGTCACTTGTGTTTAGTTTGATCCCATTTTGACAAAGTCACCAGACAAGTCAGATGGATTTGTGCCCACATGCAATTTTCGGAATTTTCCTCTGGGTCGGTCTGTGACGACAAACCATGAGCTAGAGTGCTTCATAGTGAAGGAGGGAAACAAAACATGAGATTATCCCATAAGATTTGGAAGAAAATAGTGAAATATAACTTTAAAATCTATATAGATACTAAATGTCCTTTCATAGTGTCTACTGACATTATAATTGTGAATATTTGTCTCTTCCTTCCTCTAACATTTAAACTCTAAGAGGTTGAGAAAGCTTCTCTGTCCAGGCAACATTGTACTCCTAGTTAGGAGGCAGTGACCATAAGTTGAAATAATGAATAAATGAGACATAATACATGTACACAGTGAAGTATGACATCTATTTTCTAAGTCATTTGTAGAACTGAGCTTTTCGGACATAGAATGTTGCTAAAAAATTTTCAAAGCTATATAAGAAGAACCAACATTCTCAATTCATTTAACCAAATAATCGTATTTTATATGTGTCCATACCGTTTCATAAGCGAAGTTGTAAACCACTATTCTGTTTCCACATTATGCAGCCTAACTATAAACTCAGGGTCAGACCGCCTGGGAGACAGCAGACCAATAAATCAGTATTACAAATGACATGCCCCAAAGGAGTGTTTACCGGTTGGTTACTTTAGCCAGCTTACAAATGAATAGCAGAGGACCTCGAGTAATTAGATCCAGCCTTCCAGGAGTAAAGTCCCTGAAATGTGAGTGAGTGGCAAGTTTCTTTCTTTTTTTTTTTTTTAATTTCTGAGTGTTTTATTTCCTCCTCCTTGTTTGTATTGATTTTCTAGGTTTTGTATCAGAGATGTGTCAATTGTTTTTTATTTTTTATTTTTAAATTTAATTTTATTGTTGTTGTATTACATTCATCCCCTTTTTCCTCCCCTCTGTCCCCTTCCCCACCCACCCACACCCCCACAAAGTCAGTCCCACCTGTTGTCCATGTCCATGGTTCCTTTATACTAGGTTCTTGTCTAAACTGCTTCCCTTCCTTGCCTCTTCTTCCCCACTTCCCCTCCCCTTTCCCCTGCCCACTGAAGATCTATTCACTGTACTCATATATCTGGTTCTGTTTCGCTTGTTAGTTTTGTTCATTATTGTCCTGTAATGGGTGAGATCATATGGTATTTGTCCTTCACTGACTGGCTTATTTCACTAAGCATAATACTTTCTAGTTCCATCCATGTTGTTACAAAGGTTAGGAATTCCTTCTTTCTTTCCGCTGTGTAGTATTCCATTGTGTAAATGTACCAAAGTTTTTTGATCCAATCATCCACTGATGGGCACTTAGGTTGTTTCCAACACTTGGCTATTGTAAATAGTGCTGCTATGAACATAGGTGTACATAGGTTCTTATGAATTGGTGTTTCAGGATTCTTTGGGTATAGTCCTAGTAGTGGAATTGCTGAATCAAAAGGTAGTTCCATTTTCAGGTTTTTTTGTTTTTGTTTTTTTAAGATTTTATTGATTATTATTTTTAGAGGGAGAGGAAGGGAGAGAGGCAGAGAGGGAGAGAAACATCAATGTATGGTTGCCTTTCACCTGCCTCCAGCTACAGATCTGGCAAGACCTGGCTTATAACCTGGTTATGTGCCCTGGCTGGGGAATAGAACCAGCGACCTTTGGGTTTGAAGGCCAGCGCCTTATCCACTGTGCCACCTGCCAGGGCCTCATTTTTAGTTTTTTGAGGAAACCCCATACCATTTTCCACAGTGGCTGCAGCAGCCTGCATTCCCACCAACAGTGCAAGTTTCTTGGTATCTGAAAGTTGTTACCTCCTTTATGCTGATTCTTATCCTAAATTGTCTCTGATAGTCTTTGTGTGTTTCAGCTTTCACTTTTCAACAGTGAAAAGTAAAAGATTACTAGTAAAATGAAATAATCTTGATTGTAACTACTAGAAATTAAAATATATCACTTAGAAGCAGCAAGTTTCCTGGGTCTTAGAAAGGCCTGCCTAAGCTTGTTGGTCTGCTGCTTCTGGCATAGGCAGACTCCTGATAAGACATAAATTTTCAGGAAGATTTGTCATACTTGTTGTAATAATAAAGCAAAGTATTTGTTTAAAGTTTAAGTACACCCAATAATACACCCTTAATTTCTTTTTTCAGCAAGTTAAGAAAACCACAAGTGTTGGGAAAATGCCAGGCTCTTGTTGAATGAGCATCATAATCAAACTGTGAAACCACTTACAGATGGCTTGATAGATTGCCAGTGACTCCTAAAAAATTAATTTAGAATATTTAAAATACTGTCTGTATTAATCCACGTTAGGTAGTAGGACTGTCCTCTATAACTAGACTTAAATAAAAGGATGCTAAGGATAATTAGTTTGATGTACTTGATAGTTTTCTTACTGTAAGAAATGTGACAATGCCTCATCTTTGAAATATCTGAAAATGGATAAGTAAAGACATTGTTTAAACTGTGTATTGATCAGCTTTACTTTCATTATTTTTATTCATTATGTTAATAGTTTATTTCCTTTCTAAATGCTTTTAATGCGCTTCCTAATCATGAGATTTTGTAATTCAGTGGATGTGAAGATAGAATACAAAATAGTAAATACCTATAATAGCGATATCGTTGTGCTGCTATGATATAGCTATTGAGTTACAAAGAAAGATTTAATGATATGTTCATTTGTTTTTTCATTTACTTATTTTTTTATTCAATCAACTTGCCTGACATTAGTACTAGATTTGGGATACAAAAGTAAACAGTCCTTTCTCAGATTAAAAGCTAGTGAAAGAGGTAAAACATTTAAACTAGCCATTGTGGTGGAGTGTGAAGACTACTAAGAACATTGTGAACAAGGGGCTGTGGAACCATAGAAATGACTCTGCTGAAGCAGTTGACGGTTGGAAAGTCCTGGCAGGAACCTAAGTTGGGTTTGACAGTTTATGTAGGTTTATTAGTGGCAGGAGGGGATGGGACAGCATTTTGAGTAGAGGCAGCAGGTTCAAGGGAATGCAAGTATAAGAGAGTTTGGCATATTCACAGAGTGGAGAGATTAATATGTATAGGTCATTGGTTAGGAAACTATGGGGAGGTAAATTAGGGCATTATGAAGTTCTGTCTGCAGTGAAGAGTACTACCCCTTACAGTTCTTTTAAAGAAAAAACATTTTGCTTTTGAATTTTATAATTCATTCATATATTCAAAAATATTTAAATGCTCACTACTTGGCAGACCTTATTACTTGGGAATTAATTACTAATGTAATGATTTAAACTTAAATGTAAGAAGTTTAGATATTGATCTAGAAAAATGTATATGGAAGAACTTGGTTTTATTTGAAAGAATAAAGAGAAGAATGTGAGTGAATAAGGAGGTAGATTAGAAAAGTGAATGTATCTTTAGTGCTTAAATTTAAAAAATTTTAATGGCAGATTGTTACAGGAAAATTACAGAGCAATATGGAGGTCCAATATCTTTAAAAAACTGTTAAAATAGTCTTTAGAATTCTGAATTGATATGTTAATAGATACTCTTATAACAGTGTAAATAAAAATACATTCATAAAATACATTAAATGTTCATTTTTTCCTATTGATTTTAGTATGCATATACTTTACTTATCAAGATATAGAAATAGAAAAATTTCGTTGGGGATGTTTTCTTATTTATTTTAT
Organism: Noctilio leporinus; assembly: GCA_004026585.1. Lineage (NCBI taxonomy): Eukaryota > Metazoa > Chordata > Mammalia > Chiroptera > Noctilionidae > Noctilio > Noctilio leporinus. The sequence goes on along the minus strand of PVIW01000043.1, from coordinate 77,023 downwards.
TGCTGACACTCTTACAGATGTCCCCTACTCTCCTCGCTTTGCTCCCACCCCTGCCCTCCTGCCCCTCCCCCTCCTTCACCACATTGTTGTCTGTCCATGGGCTATGCAAGGATAGACATTCTCTTTTAAATCTGTAATTTCAACTGTGTTCTTTTTGTCTTACCAAGGTCTGAAGGATTGTCTTTCATAAAATTTTGGTATTCAATACAGTCAGTCTATTGGCTCACCTCTACTGTGAGATGTAGACCTGTTTACTAGATTCTATCATAACTCGTATTAGTCAAGGTGGAAAGTCAGAAGAAACAACTATCACTCGTCTTTAAGGGAATGATCAGCAAATCCAGGGAAAAGGAAAGGCCACTTAGGTGAAGATACTTTGGAGTGGTTGGCAGTTCAGGTTACCAGTTTTATCTCATGTGTTGACAAAATTCTTTCAGATGAGAGGGTTTTTAAATTTTTGTTTTGTTTTTTTGGATTACAGAACTCTTGGACATTATTTGACGTTGCCTGAAAGTATCCTTCTTCCTGACAGTTTTGGATGTATCAAAATAGACCAGATTAGGCTATCAATTATAGTAATTTAAGAAATAACCTCATGAGTTTCCTTTTGGGATTTTGATGTTTGGCCAACATATGTGAAAAAATCACTGTCTTATGCTATAATGCTTATTATGTATATTTAATTACACAGAATAAGAAACTTCCTTTTAACTCACAGAATACTATTATGGGTGCTTTGACAATAAATATCTCCAGAGTTGTTATTATAGCGGTTACAACCTCATTGCGAGAGACTGCTTCCAAATTACATGTATAGCATGGTAAATATGTTTTATAGAAGTATGGTGATAGAGCAAAAAGGGGATGGATGTAATACAACAACAATAAAATTAAAAAAAAAAAAAAAAAAGAAGAAGTATGGTGATAGATAGTTCCAGAAAATCCCTCTTGAATATGCTGTATTTACATTTCAATTTTATTTTGTTGGTTTGCTGCTTTAAAATTGAATATAATTAGAATCAATAACATGCTCATGGTTTCATTTTACATTTTTTTTTTTTTTTGAAGAGGTCCAAAGTTTAATGAGATGCCCTATGTATACATTTCCTTCTAAAAATTACATTACTATATGAAAAAAATTGTTAAAATTTAAATGTTTCAAAAACAGAGAACATTTTACATTTTGAGTCAAAGTTTACTAAGTTAAACCTTTACTCCCAAAGTAACATCCTAAAGAAAAATATATAGTTTACTGGGTTTAAATAAGTTTTCTTGAGATCACATGTGTTTGAGCTTTCTATTTGTAAAATTTAAGAGTATTATATAATACAGCTCGATGCATAACAGTTTTTCCATGTACAAGCATCCCTCATTTAATATATTCCTGAATAAGAGGAATTTATTAATAAAATAATTAATTGACTTAAATTTTTCATTTTCCTATGCAACTTGAGGGTCTTGGCATTGCACATACAAGACCTGTCAGAAGATATCCTGCCATGTAGTATGAAAAAAAATAGAGACATTTATTGAAGAAGATACAAGAAACATTGTACGTAGGACAATGGACCCCTCAGTCTCCAAAAGTTTCCAAAGTAGGCGCCTTGGAACCTCATCTCACACAGTTCTCTCAGTTGCCATCAGCTAGCTGCCCATCATATTTTCCTGAATCTCATCAACTGTCTGAAATCTCTTCCTTTTCAAAGGTGATTTTAGTTTTAGGAAAAGGCAGAAGTCACAGGGCACCAAATCTGGGCTTCAGGGGTGCTGAGTCACCTGGGTGATTTGATATTTTGCCAAAAAACTCCCCAGGAGATGTGATACATGAATGGGCGCATTGTCGTGATGAAGCTGTCAGTCACCAGTTGCCCATAGCTGCAGCCTTTGAATCATCTGAGTAATTTCCTTGGAGGAATGTTCAAACTTCACACAAAATCTGATGCAGATTCCTTGTTCTACTTGCTCAGTCATTTTGAATGCGATGACTACGCAGTACAAATTCTCATTCAGTGGCGTCTACCACCCCCACTGACTAGTACAGTGAAGTCACCATTGTTCACACACGCACGTTCCAGTCCACTCTTTGGCTGCCAGCTTACATTGATGTCACACAGACTATTCTTGTAGTTGCAATGGCTGGACTTCTTCTGGACAGAGTTCGTATATTACCAGATGGGATATCAGAGTTCTCTTACTCTGCATGCTCAAATTAAACTAAAATGAATGTATGAGACACCTTTAAAATGTACTAACAGTTCTTAGTGAGATCCCTAGTGCCTAGTGAACCTGAGCTTAACATTGGCACTAAAGAGTAGGCACAAAGTACCATTCTTCTCATTTGCCTGTCATCATCGGGATATTCGCTAGCTGTTCATCCACTGTAAGCCTTTGCTAATAGGAACCGAGCCTCCTTAGCTAACATTGAACATTTTTGAGTCTCTGGCTTGATAAACTGCTGATTTCTTCCATCCAAGGATACCCCAAACAAACTATACAGATACACTTGGGAGGAAATTGTAGGAAACAGTAGTAAATTATAGTTATGGAAAAGTGCAAAAAAAAAAAAAGTTAAATTATTATTATTATTTAAAGATTTTATTTATTATTTTTAGAGAGAAGGGAAGGGAGGGAGGAAGAAAGGGAGAGAAATAACAATGTATGGTTGCCTTTCACCTGCCTCCAGCTACAGACCTGGCTGGAGACCTGGCTTTCAACCTGGGTATGTGCCCTGGCTGGGAATCGAACCAGTGACCCTTGGGTTCGCAGGCCAGTGCTCAATCCACTGAGCCACACCATCCAGGGCAAAGTTAAATTATTAACCATGGTTTCAGAATTAGAAATGTTAAGGTGAACTGGAGACCAGTTACTGAAATGTTAGATATTTCTCTTAAATAACTGAACTATCTTAAGCATTCTGGAATACTACCACTTTGCCCTTTGAACTTGTTGCTTTCAGCATCTTAATGTTACGAGTAATTTTAGAATTTTATAATAGGAATTATTTTTAGTGCTTTTTACTACTTAGATCCTGAAAAATACTACTTTTATTAGGACATTTGAAACTGTTTTAAAATTTGGTACTTTCCAAGTGGGGTTGTATTACGTACGAAGAGGAACAGTTTTGTACTGGAACACTTGTGTCTGTTGATAATGAAGTGTAACAGCCGTTACTTTTACACGAAACTTCTAAGGAACCATTAACTCAAATGTAAGTGTTTACTATTTATTTTCAAGTCCTATGTAACCTGTATCGCTGTCTCTAACATTTTAAACCCAGACTATTCAAACCTTACAAACTACAAATGGCCTCCTGGTCTTCCTTCAACTACAGTGGCGCTCATGCTGCTTCCTGAAATGCACCCCTTACTGTGTTTACCTATCATTTATTTTTGTTGTTGTTGTTTTACCTGATTACTTCCTGTTCATTCCACACTAATGCCCCTTTTCCGTAAATCTACATTTATCATTTATAGTGTACATTTTAATGTTTGATCTTACACCTTTCAGGGGATAAGTTCAGTATTTAAGAGAGTAAAGTACTTTAAAAGTACTTACTGTGTTGCGTTGAACTGAAAAAAGTTAGGGATATTTGTTAACATAAATTATGCCTCATAATGGGGCATGTATGCTCTTTGAATGTGGTTCTAACAATTATGTACATTTTTCATTGTCTTTTTGAAAACATTCCAGTTGCTGAATCATACTTATTCGCTGACAGGCTTTTTTGAGCCCTGCTGTAGGAGAGAGATATTAAACTAGGATGTATGTATTATCAGCATCAGTAACAAGTTGATGTTTGTAGTGCAGCAGTTTTTTATGGAATGATACATTGTGTTTATGTATGTATGGCTTTACATTCATTGTATGAAAGTTCTTTTCTGTTTTCAATTAATTTTTCCTCCCTCAAAAGAAGCTACTCATCTAATTCATCTTAGCCTCTCCTTCTCTTTAAATGATTATAATTTTTCTCTGACTACTGTTTTGTTTCCTTAGCACTTAGCACTTAGGATATGATTATTGAGGTCTTTTGAGCAATATTCAACTGACAGGCAAAGGCAGATGTAATTTTTTTTCTGGTCTAGTGGACCAGTAAGCTGACCTCACTGAGACAAGATGAGATAGCATAAGACCTTTCTCAGGACTTTGCAGGTGAATGTTGCGAAAAGGCAGGTCCCTCTCCAGCAAAGAGATTGGGGACAGTCCTGCCTACCAGGATGATTTATGCCTGACAATCAGCAGGATTCAACACGTCAAGGGCCCACGTGTGGTGGGTGGGACTGCTGTCTACTTGTTACGGGAATACATCTTCAGAGTTCGGCCCCTGAAGGTTCAGGTTTTAACACCAGGGTAAATTTCTTTCCCAGCCTTTGGCACCTGTACCCTCTACTTTTAGGTGTCCTCATACTTTCTTCCAGGTTGTGTTAGTCGGTGACTGATTACAGGATGCTATGTGGAGGGAGAGGGAGCCAAAGATCATTGTTTAGTCTGCCACCTGTCTGTTGTTTTTAGTGAATGCTGTCTTCCTGATGTTTCCAGTATTTTCAGGCTTCGGAGGTTTCTATTAATGTAATTTCCAAATACTCAACTTTTGTTACAGTGTAACGTTATGAAAGATGATTTATTTGAACTCTTGCTAAATAAAGGTCAGCATTTCATCATACACATGTTCCCCTACTTACAATTGTTAGCTTTATGATGGTGCGGAAGTAATAGGTGTTCAAGTAGAAACTATGCTTCATATTTGGAACTTTCTCTCTCTTGGGCTGTGGGTACGATCCTGTCTCATGGTGCTGGGCAGCAGCAGTGAGCTGAGACTTCCAGGCAGCAACACCATCCTGAGGGCAAACAACTGGTCCTCTACGGCGGAGTGTGGGATGTTACGTTTTGTGTTTTCACATCCTATCATGGCCACAAAATGCCCATCTGTGTCCTCTGCTTCTGGTGGAAAGAAGAGGAAGGCAATGACTTGAGGTGAAACTCAAGATTAATTGCTCTACTGTAAGAAATTTTAAGTGTTCTGAGCGCGTTTAAGGTAGGCTAGGCTAAGCTATAATGTTTGGTAGCTTAGGTGTATTAAATACATTTTGGACTTAGGATATTTTTAACTTGTGATGGGTTTGTCAGGACATTAACCCCATCATAATTTGAGGAGCTTCATTTGAATTTTTCTGATGTTCTCCACAGTTAATTGAAAGGTATAGGTGGGAATACCTTTTAGTATTGTATATTGGTTGTTTCTATTTCATGCTTTATCAGTCTCATCAAATGTATGTTTTGTGTGCCTGCTCTTCCTGTAACCAGTGCTTTCACATGTTTCTGGACCAACTGCATCCAAGGTGAAGTTTGCCATGAATTCTCTTCAAGCTGACCCTTAATAGTAGCAGAAAAGAGCAGAGCAATTACTGCCCACATATTAATGGTCTTCTAATCTCCAACCTTGCATGTAATTGCTGCTGTCCAATACAATTACTGTCTACACGAATGTCTCACCCTGGTGGCAGTCATGCATGCCTTGTCTTGATAGAGAGGTGGAAAATGAGGAGAGGGTTTTTGAGACTTTTTGAAGATTTTGTTTATAAATGTTCCTACTTTGAAAATTTGAAACTATAAAATTACCATGGCCTTTTTTGTTGGTTTTTAGAAGACTGACCTGAATAAGCCTGACACTAATAAGAGAATAAAAAAATAAAAATAAAAAAAGATATGAAGGTTTGTTGATTGTAATTATATTTCTGAGTAATTAATTATGAATACATTTCCTTTATGGATTAGTACCATATTGGCCCCAGTTCAGGAAATGTCATTCTAAGGTGGTGTTCCTTTTTTTTTTTTAAGTATATATCCTAGTTAAGTGCTTATATAATGTAGAATTAATTCTATTTTGTGATTGTAGTGATAGGACAAGGTCATAATCAAGTGGCTCTAGATTAGAGATTGCCTATATAGTAATGCCTCTTTGACTCCAGATCTGGAAGGTGAACTTATATTCTAACCAAATGTATTCTTTTAAATAGTTAAACTTTGTGCGAACCCAAAAGTCAGTGGTTTGATTCCCCAGCCAGGGCACGTAACTGGGTTGCAAGCCAGGTCTCCAGCCAGGTCTGTGGCTGGAGGCAGGTGAAAGGCAACCATACATTGATGTCTCTCTCCCTCTCTGCCTCTCTCCCTTCCTCTCTCTCTGGAAATAATAAATAAAATCTTTATAAATAAATAAATACTTAAACTTTGTTATTTTTAGGTGAAAACTCTTGCTCATGTGATCATAAGTTTCCTAGCTTCTTTAAACATAGCTTGCTAAGCTCATTATGTTTATTAATCATAGTAATTAATGTGATGAGTTTATAAGCTAATTAAGGTAAATGTTTTTTTATCCCTTCACCTACTATTTCTGAACTTCATGTTCTTTCGGGTCACTTTTTTCTTTACTTGAAATACATTTAATTTACACATAAGACAGTTATATCCATTTGCAGTGTTCAATGCAGTGGTTTTCAGCATATTCACAAGTTGTATAATCAATACCACAGGTAATTTTAGGACATTTCATCACCTCAGAACGAAACTTCATATCCTTTAGCTACTAGTTTCAATCTCCACATTTCCCCCAGGCCCAAGCAACCACTGATCTACTTTATATCTCATCTATTTGCCTATTCTGGACATTTTGAATAAATAGAGTTATATATGACCTTTTGTGACTGGCTTCTTTCCATTAGGACAGTTTAATACAGAATAAGGATTGTTCCAAGTTGTAGGATGAATCAGTACTCCACGTTTTTAATGGCCAAATAATATTCTGTTGTATGGTATACCATATTTTATTTATTCATTCATCCATTGATGGATATTTGGGTTATTTCTGCCTTTTGTCTGATATGAATAATCCTGCTAAAAACTTGTGTGTGCATGTTTTTGTGTGGATGTATGTCCTCATTTCCCATTAATAAATGCCTAGTAGTGGGATTGCTATGTCAGTGGTAGCTCTGTGTTTAACTCTGAGGAACTGCCAGACTGGTTTACAAAGTGGCTACAACATTTGGCACTCCGATCAACAGTGTATGACAGTTCTGAGTTTTCGTTACCCTCACCAACACTTGTTATTTTCTTTTTTTTTTTATTATAGTCATTCTAGTGGGTATAAAATGGTATCCTATTGTGGGTTTTTTAAAAAAGATTTTACTCATTATTTTTAGAGAGAGGGTAAGAGTGGAGAAAGAAAGGGAGAGAAATGTCAATGTATGGTTGCCTTTCACCTGCCTCCAGCTGGGGACCAGGCTGAAAACTTGGCCTGCAACCTGGGTATGTGTCCTGATTGCGAATCAAACCAGCAACCCTTGGATTTGCAGGCCAATGCTCAATCCACTAGCCACACCAGCCAGGGTTTATTGTAGTTTTAATTTGAATTTTTCTAATGATAAATGATGTTGAGCATCCTTTTTATTTACTTATTGGCCATTTGTGTGTGTGTGTGTGTGTGTGTGTGTGTATTTTTTTTAATCACATTTCTCTTGTAGGACTGCAGTCTTATAGCTAGAAAGAACTTTAGTGATTGCCTAACTTGCTGTCTCAAACTTATTCTGATGTACAGTCTTTTGGCTCCTGTTAGACATGAAAAAGTGATGGAAATAGAGTATTTATGAAGAAATCAGCCCAATTTTTTTTTACAACTCTAGTTATTAGAAACTTATTTGTGTGTATATTAGACTAACACCCATTTCACTGTTTTGTTGTTTTTGTTTTCTTACGTGTTCTGTTTTTGCTTTCTTGAGCCACATTGAATAAGTTTTAATTCTTCATTACATAAGAATCCTTCATTGTTTTAAGGCAGCTTTGAGTCTCCTCTTCAGGCAGGATATCTCTAATTCTAAAATTGTTCTTTACCTCTATAACCAGCAAGTGTCACCACTATCCTACTATTACGCTTTATGTGTGAATAAGTGTCAGTTTCTCAGCACCTGTCTTACAGTATGGCTTTTGGAATCAAACAGACTATTTGGGACATAGTGTGACCAATATAGAATCAAACTTATCTCCCATTTGAATACTCTAACCCTGATAAAGGATTGTGGTTGAGCCCTTATACAAAGTTACTATAATTCAGGATAGGCTAATATAATCATTATTATATTAGCTAACATTTATATAGTATCTACTTTTTGCTGAGCACCATTCTATTTTACATGTATACTTACAATACTTTAAGTATTCGTATGAAATAACTAGAATTCCTATTTTTATAAATGAGGAATCTGAAGCAGAGAGATTAATTTTCTCAGCATAGTACAGCTAGACCTATAAACAAAGTAAGGAAAAAAATAATGAAACAGAAGCCAAAAGGACAGCACGTGGAAGCAAGAAATTCTGCCTTGCATATATTAGCCTGATAACATTTGGAATAGTTACTTTTCAGATGGAAAAGAACTTTTCACAAGGTTTTAAGTCTTGACCCCAAAACTAATGCTGAATGAGGCCAGATGGTGAAGATCCAGCCAAAGACTGATCCTTTCCCCTCCAAGTGAAGGAGCATTTTGGTGACGCAAATAATAGAGTCTGAGGCAATGTCAGAATTGGCAAATTTTATCCTATTGGCTGCCAACCTCAAGTCTCTTTCCTTAACTGCTGACGCAACATAAAAATAACTTAATGGATTTTGAGTAGAGAGAAATGGAATAAACTTCTTAAGCCTTTATGAGAAAAATTTCATTGGAGTGGAAATCTAGAGGCTGAAGTAGCCAAAGTTTACTCCTTTGTACAGATGAAGTTGATGGAGACGAAAACTAATGCATCTTTGGCAGCTTAATTCTGAATTCAATCTGATAATGGCAGATATTTTTTTAAATACTCTTTCTGCTTAAGATATAATCTTCCCTTCCCCTCCACCCCCAGTAAAACAAAGTTGTCAGCAGCATTCTTACATGCTGTGTGCTGTTGCTTCAGAAAGAGGAATTAATCTCAAGAAAAAAAATATATTTAGAATACACTATAATTGAATTATAGAGCCATATTTTTCCCTAAAGATTTTAATTACAACTGTATTATGCTCTGTGTACAAAGATATTCCTCAAATCTTTGAGAGAAGAAAAGTGAAAATAATCTAGACAGACAACTGTCAGATAGCGGCTACATAAATTATGGTGCATTACTGCATGGAATGTTATGCTGGTTTTTAAATTGAGGCTTGTGGGACTTTTGCTCCTGGGCTGGAGTAATAGGGATGAGGTTTACCCTTTTGTGCAAAAGAAGAAGAAAACTAGACTTAATAGATGGATAATAATGTTCCGAAATGGCACTAAAAGTAGTACCAAACTAGGAGAGAAAGGAAGCAAAGGAGCTCTGCAGTTGCCTCAGTTTACTGCCTGCAAGTGATTTTCAGGCTGCTGTTAAGGGAGGTGGGACCCAGAAGAGCCTGGTTGTGTCACCAATTTGAGCTAGAAAATGCTGGGCCTAATACCAGAGAGAGGATGTTCCTGCAAAGGGAGAGAGCACTCCAGAGATCTGCAGAGGGGTCCCCGTGACTGAATACTGATGTGTGTGTGTGTGAAAGGAAACTAACAGGCTAGGAAAAGAAATACAATAAAGTGGTAGGCCAAACAATTCTTGGGACTGACATAGGAGAGTATTTCATTTCCTGCTAGTCATAGTGGAAAGAAAATGTAATACATCAGCCTTTGGTAGAGGACTCAAAAGGATTTCACCTCAGGAGTGAGGCTAAATTAAGCTGTACATTAAAGGCTGCTCTGCCCTGCCTTAATAAGGCTCTAAAGTGAGTCCTGAAAGGATCAAATTGATTCCACGTAACTGCATTCATGCCAAAATAAAGTCTAACATAATTTAAAGAATGCAACAAAACCAGCAAACAAGAGTGTAAAATTTACAGTCTCTGTCTTACAGTAAAAATCTTTCAAGCATTCAAGGACAGCAAGAAAATACAGCCCATAACCAAGAGAGAAAACCCTGTCAATGAAAGCAGATATAATAAAAATGAAAATGGTTATTATAAATATATTCTATATATTCACAAACGTATAGAGGGAAATGAGCATAATGGAGAGAGAAATGGAAGATGCAAAAAGACCCAAATGGAACTTCTAGGGAAGGAAGAAAATAATGTTTGCTATGAAAAAATACACTAGGTAGTATTAACAGCAGATTAGACATTGGATAAGAAGAGATTAGTGAACTTTAAGATGTAGCAAGTAAAAATAATAAAATTAATCACAGAGCATAAAAAGACTAAACAAAAAATGAACAAAGCCCCAGGTGCTATGGGAAAATATTCAGCAATGTAGCATATTGGAGCCCCAGAAAGAGAAAAAGCAAGAGAGAGGAGAATAAACAAAAATGTAATAAATAATAACTGACATTTTAATATTTGATGAAAATTCTGAATCAGTTTTTTGTCCTTAGCAGCGTTGACATTTGGGGCTGGATAGTTCTTGGTTGTGGAAGGCTGAACGGCATTGTAGGGTGTTTAGTAGCAACTTCAATCTCTACTTACCAATGCCAGTAGGACCACCCACTGGCAACAAATTCCTCCCAATATTGCCAGATATCCTTGGAGGAAAAGAGGGACAAAAATCTTCCCTAGTTGAGAATCACTGCCATTCACCTGTCTTTCAAGAAGCTCCATGAACCCCAAGAAGAAGAAGCACCAAGATACATCATAATCAAATTGGTGAAAGCCAGTGAAAAAACATCTTAAAAACATCCAGATCTCTCCCCGCCCCCAAAATGATACAGAAGAACATAGGTAAGAAGTATAGCAGACTTCTTTTCTGAAGCCTGGAATCAATGGGAGCAATATAGAAGGAAATAACTATCAACTCATAATTCTACACCATGTAAGAGAGCTCTCAAAAGTGAAGGTGAAATTTACTTACCATGATAATGGTCATTTATGAGAAAGCCACGGGTAACATACATTCAGTGGTGAAACACCAAAAGCTTGTCCCTTAAGATCAGGAATAAGACAAGGATGCCCACTTTTACCACTACTATTCAACGTTGTTCTGTAAATTCTAGCCAGACCAGTTACAAGTCAAAGAAATAAATAGCATCCATATCAGAAAGAAAGAAGTAAAACTACCTCGGTTGACAGATACCATCATTGTACATATAGAAAATCCTTGAAGAAAACTACTTGAGTTGATAAATGAATTCTGCACATTTGCAACACACAGGAGCAATGTGCAAAAATCAGTTGTGTTTCTATACACCAGCAGTGAACACCCAAAATGGAAACTAAAAAAATTATTTTACTTACAATAACAGCCAAAAGAATAAAATACTTAGAATTTAAACCAAAGAGGTGAAAGATTTTATACTGAAAACTACAAATTGTTGCTGAGACAAATGAAGGAAAACCTAAGTAGGTGGGAAGATATCCTATGCTCATAGACTGGCAGATTTTATATTGTTAAGATGGTGATACTACCAAAAGTGACCCACAGATTCAGTGCAATCTGTCTCAACATTCTAAATGCCATTTTTGCAGAAATGAAGAAGGCAGTCCTCAGATTCAGATGGATTTGCAAAGAGTCTCAAATAGTCAAAACATTATTGAAAAAGAACAAGATTAGAGGATTCACACTTGCAATTTCAAAACTTCTTACAAAGGGACTATAGTTGTAATAGTGTGGCACTGGCGTAAAGATAGACCAGTAGAACAGAAGTGAGTCTAAAAATAAACCCACACTTTTGTGGCCAGTTGATTTTCAATACGGGCACCGAGACTGTCAATATTGCAGATGTTAGCTTTTGCAAAGGTTGCAATTTAAGCTTTTCAGACAGTAATAACATTCAAATTCACTGTTTCCACAGTACGTGTTTTGGAAGAATCCCATTTCTAAACTTAATCTTCATCTGGTGCTTTTTGAAAATATTGAGGGGCAGGGCCAGTTGAATGCTTAATTTTGGAAAGTGTTGCCAAAGCAGTTTTGAATTTTTCTTTCCTTTTCCTTAAGCTCTCCTTTCCTCTGTCCTTCCACATCTCCTGCCTTCTTGCCACTTACAAATATTTTCCTTGTGATTCAATTTAAAGTTTTACTACAGTGTAGTTTTTTTCCTTTTGGGGAACTTTAATTTTGTTAATGTATGTATGATTTTCCTGATCACCTTTTATATCTGGTATTGATATTTCATATTTTGTTTTCATTTTTCCACATGGAACATCCATATTTTCTATAGTGAACATAGCTAACCTCTTATAATTGGCTAGGAGAATGGCTTTTAGGTGAGTTCAGAGGCAGTTGTGAAATGACCATACTTTGCTAGTGGGTGCTCATTGCCACTGCTTTGGTGACCTGAGAGTCTGCCTGCCTTTCTGATACCGTCTTGAACCTGTGACTAATGCCTTGGAGAAATGGTGGACAGTCAAACTTTTAGCATTGCTTAGCAAAGTAGTATTTTATAACTGGTTCAAATACATACTGCTTTAACCCATGTGTCCTTTTTCTACCTACCCCCCACCCCCACCCCTTCCTCCACCCTGCAGTTACCAGAGAAGAAAGGAAAAGAAGCAAGAAGTGGTTTTGGTGGGCCAGTTGTTAGTTCCCTGTATCATGAAGAAATCATCAGGTAATTTTCTCTTCTGATCATTGATAATAGGGATATCTATCTGTCTGTCTCTATATACATCATGTATATGTATATTTGTATATGTGTATCTATATAATATATATATATTTTTTTTCCTTTTTTTTTTTTTTTTCCCCTGAAAATTTCCACTTGTGAAGAACTTTTTCTTAACCTGAAACTGATTTGGTGGTATATCTAGTAAGATAATAAATGGCAGGAATGAATTTTTAAGGTGTGTAATCTTTAAAATCAACAAGTATCTAAGACAGTATCAAATAGTAACCCTGCTCAGTATATAAGTAGGTGGTAGATGAATAAAATAAAAAGGTTTCGTGTCTCAATCTAAAGGTATAGATTTTTGTTGATGTTAGTTTTCCTCAAAATACCAGTTTTTAAATGATTTTAATTTTTAAAAAAGATTTTATTCATTATTTTTAGAAAGAGTAGAAAAGGGATGGAGGAAGAAAGGGAGAGAAACATCAATGTAAGGTTGCCTTTCACCTGCCTCCAGCTGGGGACCTGGCTGGAGACCTGGCTTGCAACCTGGTTATGTGCCCTGGCTGGGAATCGAACCAGCGATCCTTGGTTTCACAGGCCAGTGCTCAATCCACTGAGCTACACCAGTTAAGGCTTTGATTAATTTTTATTGTTTATTTACTTGAGCTACAAATTAAAAATCACTTTGGAGTATAAAATGGTTCATTAAAGAAAACATTGTGGAAGCTCCTCAAAAAATTAAGCACAGAATTACTGTATGATCCACAATTCTAATTCTAGCTCTATATCCTGAAGAATTAAAAGCAGAATCTGAAAGATGTATTTGCACACCATGTTAACAGCAGCACTATTCTTAATAGCCAAGAGGTGGAAGCCATCCAAGTGTCCACTGACAGACGGATACACAAAATATGGCATCTTTAATGGAATATTATTTAGCCTTCAAAAGGGAGGGATTTCTGAAACAAAGCTAAAACAAGGATGAACCTTCAGGACATTATGCTAAGTGAAAATGAGCCAGTCACAAAAAGATAAATACTATTGATTCCACTCATATGAGGTGTCAAGAGTAGTCAAACTACAGAAGCAGATAGTAGGATGGTGGTTGTCAGGAGCTGGAGGCAAGGGGAAATAAATGGGAGTTGTTATTTAATGGGCACAGAGTCAGTTTTGTAAAATGAAAGTTTTGGAGGTTGATTGCACAACATTGTGAATATGCTCAGTGCTACTTATCTGTACACTTAGAAATGGTAAAGATGGTAAATTTTACATGTTTTTTTAACCACACTTTTTCGGAAATTTAGAGGGTTATATTATTTAATAAAAGTCTTAAATTTTGCATGTTATGTATAAAATATTTGGATAATTTTTATCTTTCAGCACTGTATAAATCAGGAAAAGGATTCTGAAAATAAAACAAAATAGGGATCTCTGATGCTCTTACCCTTTTTGAGTTACCTGAACTTTACTTTTCTTACTCATTAGCATGAAATAAATGAGCTCTAATTTTCAAGTGAAAAATTGAGATTACCTATATTACCAAAAAAATTATGTTTCACTCTTGCAGAAGCTTTTGTTGACATTACCTGCCATGTGAAGAAGTGGGGAGAAAAGCTCCCAGGTGGCATTCTGGGAGGAACGTTTTGATACCATTATGAATCATAAACACTAAATGCTCACAGCTTCCAGCTAATGACCAGTCAGTCAATAGTGGAGGTCCTCTCTTAAACCTAATTGCATAGGAAGCCCACCGTTTTTACTTAGGTTAAATGTTTACTTTGGGGGTGTGTGGGAAAGGCTGTTGGAGAATTGAGGGGCATGAAGCAACCCCTGTAAGGCTGCTGCTGGCCTAGAGCACACTTGCCACCTTGGTCCCTGAGAACTCTGGAGGAGCCCATGCGGTTTTGAGGAAACATTTTACAATGGAAGTAACTATAGTACCTTTCTCTATGGTACTTATGTGGATTATAGGAATACATACACGGAGGCACCCTAGAGCAATATCTGCCACAAAATAAGTGATGTCACTATTAGAGTCCCCACAGTCAAGACCCAGGACATGGGGCCAATGTTAGGAGCTGAAGTCCCATGTCAGTCTGGTAATAGAATATGATACAGGTTGTTTGGTTTTACAGAAAAAAAAGAAAAGGAAAAAAAAAGGAAAACAGGGAAGGGAGAACCACTGGTTTTGGATCTGCCTTTGGAACTATAGAAGCAAGAGATTAAGAAATCTGGATAGAGGGGAGCAAAAAGGGGATGGATGTAATATAACAACAATAAAATTTAAAAATATATTAAAAAAAAAAGAAATCTTGTAGCTCACTGACATTTAGTCTTGAGATCAGTTGTGTGACATTTACACTGTAGACTGGCAGAAAATGCTCTGGTTAATAAGCACAGGGCTTTGCAAAGAGTCAGCTGGTTCTGTACTACATATACTGACTTTACAAGAAAACATTTTGGGTGCCTTCTATACATAGGTTTTATCTAGAAGTTGGCACGTAAATTGGGAATTAGAGCAAGAATTAAAAATACAATAAATGAAGCATGTATAAATCCATCTCACCCTGCGGTAAGATTTGATCTTCCCTCTTACATTTTGTAGCTTGATGCTATGCAATCTATCAGAATTTTATTAATCCCACTTACACAGGCAGCCATCTGGACCTTCTCTAAGCAGGACCAAAGCAGTATACAGCTAAAATGATTGATGGGCTCTGGAATTGATTAGTTGTTCTGTGAGACAAATGAACTGTTTTGGCAGAAAATACCAGAGGTCACTGCTGTGGTCAGACACAAAAGCCTGTAGAATTTTAAAGAGATTCTTTCACCATTGGCTTATAAAGTTAAAATTTTCAAACCATATGGATTTTGAAAATACTTTAGAAATATCTTTTCATTGACTGCTCTCTAGTCCTGATTATAAAATGGAGGATATAAGTATTAAAAACTAGAATGAATGATTATTTTATGCTCTAATTTTATATTTTGGGTGAAAATATGAACTGGGATGAAAGTAGTATACAAACATTATACTCTCCATTTTTTCTGAAAAGGGTATGATTGGAGAAAAAGCTACAACAAATAATTTTTACTGTAAGTAACTTACAAAGTGAAATGGTAGGGGATTACATGTAGATATTTACCGAGAGCTTCATTGTTAGAGAGCAATCTAATCTGTTTTGTGGGCGCTTTCAACAAATCTGTAAGACTGAGGCTTCACAAGTATGTGTTTTTTAAAAAATTGAGTATTTGGATTTTTCTGCTTTCAGTAGGTTGAGTCATTCTGGAATACCACTGCCCTTAGTACAAAAAGATTATCTTGCTTCTTTTCATCTGTTTAGCTGATGATAGTGAAATCCTTCCTTACTCCACCGTGATGCCCATGATCAACGTGGTGTTAACACTTGGTGATAGCAGATAAAGTGGGTGACATATGTCTTGTTCCGTCCTGGTTATTCTGTGAGGACTACACAAGTGTGGATAGGCGAGTGGAAAACTCCCCCTTGAGAATCTGACTGCTCAGAATGAACTTGAGTTATGGATTTATTCAGCCTGTAAAACCTCAGCTGGCATAAATAATTGCGAAAGCAAAGGTTTGTCTGTGGTGCATACCTCAGGGACTCAGGGCTCCCTTCCTCCTCTCTACCTCCCTTTCTTATGAAAATGATCCCAGTTGCACTCCTAGAGAATAACACACCAAGCAATTAAAAGCCATGGGTGGCTGGAGAGAGGAGAAAAGGTTTAGTTAATGAGCTTTTCCTCTTCCAGTGCCCTGGAGAGCCTCAGGAATGACAAGGCGATTAAAGCGAAGAGATAATTATAGATTATGTGGAAATGGGTCCCTTGAGACCAATGGGTCTTGACATAAACAGTAACTGTTATAAGAGTCTTTTGGCTCTCGTACCCACCCTTTTCTGATGCTCTTTCTTTAGCTCCCATGTCCTCAGTGCCATGGTGCCAGCCTCCCAGACAGGCAGGTCCCCTGTGTGCAGATGGACGGCCCTTTCTGAAGCAGAGGGTCCTTCATCAGCATAAGCAAACCCATCACCTTCTCTTCCTCTTGCCTTTCTTGTTTCTTGCCCCTCTTACTTTTCTCTACTTAGTTTTCTCTTTTCTTCTGTCTTTTCTTTTTCTTTCTTATATCCTTAGCATACCTGCGAAATGCTAGGCACTTAAAACTTGTTTACAAACGTGTATGGGTGCACACACGCACTCATGCACACATACATGGAAAGATGTATAAACTTGTGGGTATGTCATCCCCAGGTCCTTATGGAATATTGTTCCATTCTCTCTTAACAGAAATGCTAATTCTTAAGGTTCCAGGGTAATCCACATTCACTTACTTTGTATCACTGCCACTCTCATGCCCTTTGCATTGTCATCACTACTCTTAAACAATCACCACCTCTTGGCCAAGACACTGCAGAACGGTCTGAGAACTGGATTTCTCACTTCCTGTGCATCTCTTCCTCAGATTTATAACTCAGATCTCATCAGATCACTCTCCGGTTTAAAGCCTTTAAATGATTTCCCATAGCCCGTAGGATAAAATTTAAAACTCCTTTAACATGTCTTACAGGGCCTCTCACCATCTTCATCTAATGCCAATTTCCCCTCCCCACCACCTCTTGGTTCTCTCTGCTCCAACTACATTGCCTTATTTTTATTCCCTTAAAGGTCAAATTAATGTTTGTTAGGTGAATTGATTGACCCCATATAAGGATATATGAGTCTGAGAAATGACCCAGCTTATAATACAAACCAAAATGGTAATAATGTCAGCTGACATTTCTGGACCACTTATCTGCTAGTCATGGTACTACACTTGTTATGTAATCTTCAGAATGATCCTATGAGATTTTGGCATTATTAATATTCACAGTTTACAAATGAGGAAACTGAGACCCAGATAGGTAAGGTTATTTGCCCAGGTTCACGTGGTTAGTAACTCTGGTCTAATTGCTACACTATGCTCCTCCTGAAATGTTCAAGGAATCATTGGAATTTCCAACTGATGAAATTGAATTTGACAGATGTTATTATATTAATAACAGTAGTTTAAATTTTTTAAATTAAATCCCATTCCACTTAGTGTTTTTAAAAATGTGCTTTCCTGGTAAAATTAGAGACTGCAGTCTTTCATTTATCAATACACTGATGATGATGTTTTCTTTGGATTAATTGTTTTTATTGATTTTAGACTTACCTTAATGTTTGAGAATATAACTCAGCTCTGCAGAGCCTGTTAGTCAAGTGATTCTATAGATTTTTCTGATGTGGCCATTGGTTTTGCAAGAATTGATCAGAATTGAACTGTGTTTTTTCTTACAAGCATTGAAAGTATCAGAAATTTTCAGCCAACTTTTGGAGTTAAGCATGTTTTAAGAGGTGAAAATGCATTTTCAGTAACTGGTGTCTTTATAAATCATGGCTAAATAACTTTTCAAGTATAATGAGTTATCTATAAGAAGTATACATTAAAAAAAGAAAATAAAAAAAAAGTATATATTGATATTTGGGGGGGTCATTGCTTGCTTGAAAATAAAGTGAGAAAAATACGTTCATAACATATTAACAACATAAGTAATAAAACTTCTTACTTGAGGCTTTTAGAATTTTCTAGTCCTAAAACTAGGTACGCTGCATATATATCAGTCTGAAAATAGTTGCCATTATCACACAACAGGAGTGGGGGAAATTAACTGGTTAGTTCCCATAACTGAAATGAACGGCAGATCTAGTAGCATTCTGAGTTGGAGGATTGTGATTCAGTCTATGGGGGTTGGCAAAAGTAGGTTCACAGTTGTAATACAATAATAAATAATAATACAAGAATATAAACTTTTTCTGTGCTCACAACTGTAAACCTACTTTTGCCAATCCCATACCTGAATTCCTTTGCTCTTTGTCCATTTGGCCATTTGGCAGTGTGTATTTTGTACCTACCCGACTACTTCATTGGCTCTAAAGGCACCTTTGGTTTTAGAACACCATTGTTTAAATACCATCAAGGGAGAAAATGCCATTAATCAGTTGTAAGATTCTACACATTACATCATCTATCAAATGTTAAAATATGAAATAATTGTATTTTAGAATCAGTGAAGTCTGGCAACTTAAGAACAATTTCTAAATATCTATTTGTCATCTGAGATTTCAAGAATTATGTTAGCAACACAACAGGTAACCCCCCTCCCCCCACCAAAAGAAAAAAACAACCCACTTTCTTAGATGCCTTGATCTGACCACTAGGCTTCTTGAGCATCATTACTGTCCAAGTGCCTTGCCTCCTCCGGGGCTTCGGATCAAGGTATTTTAGAAAGGAGGTACGGTACTATTTACAAGAGTTTACCTGGGTATCATAGTACAGACTCCCCTTTGTGGTCTCTGGTAAGATTGAGACTCAAAAGCAGTGTTTTACATGGTGAGACTAACATCTAAACTTCGAATTCGATCTTAATTAAAAATGGGGGCTTTTCACATGCTAAATATGACAGCTCTGACTACTGTTCAATCCCTGAGATAGGAGGTGACTCTGCCTATTTTGCTACTCCCAGGGAAGCCTACACCAGCCTCACTAAAAACCTTCGAGTAAGAACAGGTTCTTTCAGGTAGAGTGAAGTTAGCTTAAGTAAAGTTAAATATGCCTGTATACATTGTTTATATTCATAAATTAAAACATGCTATTTTATAATACAGAGAGGGTCTTAATATATAGGTAGGTACTTTATCTCAACTTCTAAAATATTGACAATGTCGTCATATCAAAGATTATATAAAGCTTACATAAAATAAAGACATTTATATATACATTTACAGTATATAAAGACTATATAAAAAAATCAACATTAGACTTTGGGCTCTTGTATTTGGCATACACAATAGGATGTTAAAAATCATTGCCAAGTGACATAATTGAGATGACATCATTATTTTCTAACATCATTTTTGGACAAAATAGTAATCCTTTACCTTTCAGATCTGCAAATTCTGGCCATACGTTCAACACATAAATTAGAAACTTAAATTTCTCCAAAGAAATAATAACCTACAGTGCCAGTGTGCAGCCTTTCACCCTAGAGAGACAGGCTGCTAAGGCACTTCTGAGTGGCTTTTAGGTGGATTTACCCACAGAGTAGCGTTCATTCTTGAGTCTCAGAAATCCAGAAAAAAGATGCAAAGTTGAGCAGACCCTCAGAGATAGATGAGCAATAATAAAATTCATCTGAAACTGAGGTGTAAACGAAAAGACTTACTTATCAAAGGTGCTTTGTTAGTGTCATGATCCAAGAGCTTAGGTACCCTGTGGACCCTTGGTGTGAGTATTGAGGGGCTAGGAAGACAAAGGAGCAGTCAGATGACCACTGGTGAACATGTGAGGAGAGCGAGAGAAGCTAGTCATTTGAGACTTGTTTTAGCCCAGGTGCTAATGAGGCCTCATTAGCAAACTATCTCCCAGCAGAGAATTAGCCCAGAATGCATTTTCCTGGTTGGTTTTTTAAAAAGACCTTATGTATTATTATTTTTAGAGAGAGGGGAAGGGAGGGAGATAGAAAGGGAGAGAACCATCAATGTATGGTTGCCTTTCACCTGCCTCCAGCTACGGACCTGGCTGGAATCTTGGCTGGAGACCTGGCTTGCCACATGACTGGGATTGAATCAGTGACCTTTGGGTTCGCAGGCCAGCGCCATATCCACTGAGCCACCAACTAGGGCCTCAGATTGTTTTGGTCAGTGTTCAAAATTAGCTTCACTGACTTTTTCCCCCTTAGTTGTCTCTTTGTTTTTGTTTTTAGATGTGTTAAAGTTAGTGTCTGAATCACATAGTTCTTCAAGTCTATCCGGCACATTCCTTTCTCGCCTCATGAGCAGCTTATTTAGTTGAAGAGGGCAGTTTTATTTCCCTTTATTCCAGGTCTTGGAAGGTGAATAACTGCTTTGTTCCCCAGCCAACTCCTAGCTTACACTTGTTCCCCGCCTTACAGGCAGCGAGTGTGCCACAGTGCTTTGTGATCTCTGTCCAGCGCCCGCTAGCCCTGGCTACCCACACCTGATGCAACCAAGTGTTTGTGGTTCCCCTAACACGTCTTTCTGGTGGCACTCCTTTTCCTTTCTGCAGAACCCTTCAGTTGCCTAGCTGGATTGTCAGCGCAGCCTTCGAAGCTGGGCGGCAGTGCCCACTCTTCTCTAGTGCTCGCTTTGATCATTCTTGGTTGAACAGCCTACTCCTTCCTACGAGCCTTTACTCTCTGGAAGACCAGGTTAGACCAATGGCACTCAAAATACCTTCTGGCTGATTAGCCCCGGAGAGAATTTGGGAGACTATGTTCCTTTTACTTTTTTAAGATAACATCTAAGAAATTATTTCAAAGCGAAATAATTGTCAAGGGCATAATTTCTGGCATTTTGTAAATAATAAAAATTTAAAATAAGCATTACTCTTTTAGATGTATCAAATGGAATCTCAATGCTATACACATAATCCTTTTAAAAATTCATGGACATGCTACCATTGAAAGAAACGGAAAATGGTACCTAAGATCTGTTATTTCTTTTTCTTTTTTTTTTTTCCAATGTACGGTTGCGTTTCACCTGCCTCCAGCCATAGACCTGACTGGAGACCTGGCTTGCAACCTGGTTAATGTGCCCTGGCTGGGGAGTCGAACCTTCGACCTTTGGTTTCGTAGGCTGGCGCCTTATCCACTATGCTACCAGCCAGGGCTAAGATCTGTTATTTCTTACGATTGCCCGTGAGTCTTCAACAGTCTTGTAATAAAGTTTAATTAAGTAAAATTCCAATCTTGACTCAAAAATACATGAACAAGTTGTTTAACAGAAAATTTACATCATTTTTTATTCTACTTCTGCCACATAATTTTACTTCAAAGTAATGTATTTTGTATAGTCTTACCATGCTACCATAATTCTTTACAACAAAAATATGTATATAAGTTGGACTTTTTAAAAACTTAATTTTTTGTTACCCAAAAACTTTAAGGATTAAATTTTTTCTTATTTGAATTAAAATTATTTCTATATAGTTGATCAACATATATTACAAGTTTTGTCAAATAATTATTAAATGTAGGTAAAATTTTATTGGAAATGAGTCAGCGATATTGAAGTTTTAAAAAATAGTTTAAAAGATAAATATTGTTTTTATTAGAATGAGAGAGCTTAAGATCAGGTCAGTTTTTTGTTTCGTTTATTTCACCTCTGCACCCTCTAACCTTAGGTAATGGAAGGCTTCCCATCACCAAATTTTTATCCAGATTGTCTTTTTACTTGGTACCATGAAAGGTGTTGTATCTTAAGGCAGTACAACCTGCACTTTGTATTTTCCTCAGACCTTTTCTAGTATACTAGTTATGTAAAACATTAGCAGGTTTTATTACTAGTCATTTAATAGCTAAATCTTACTAAAGTCTTTTGGTTATCCTTTCTAGGAGTAGACCACAGTTAAGGAGAGAGGAGTGTGCTTTTCTTTTATAAACTGAGTGTGGGGGAGGGGTGGGTAGTGATTAAACAGAGGGGCTGTTGAAAAGGAGAATAGTGATGAATTTTACCACAGTATCCCCTTCAGGTACATCAGTTTAAAAGAGAAGCATCTATGTAGAAATTGAGCTGAAAATGGACTCACTTAAAATTGTCCATACTTTCATATCCTTTTAAAGGTTTTCGTGTACCTCCGGAGTCCACAGGTACACATTCCTTAGGAATGGAGGGCATTTCTTGGTATTTGTGTAGGTATTGGCTTACTCTCCTTGATGTTTTTACTCAAGAAATAACTTCCCATTGACTATTTGCTGGAACACTGTTTTCCTATCTGATTACTAGTTACTTAGTAAATAGGCAAGTTGAATTGAAATATTTATTGAATGTATCTGTTAAATAGTTAGATATCTGAACTAGCCCTATACATGTGATTGTTTGATTCTATGAGATGGGTGAAGTAGTAGTTAAATGGACCTTAGATAGCCCACCATGAAATGTAACTATTTGAAATATTTTTTGATAGGGAAATGCAATCATTGTAGAAAGTGGTGCAGATTGCGTATTTAGGAATGGGCAAGGTTCTATTGTTTCCTGTGATTGATGAAAGACAACCATACTTTAACCCCATCTCTCTTTTTCATAAAGGTATGCCTTTATATTTCAAAAGAATTTCAAAGAAAGCCAGTGGGTTTTTTCCCCCCATCAGCCATATAAATATATTTTCTGTCGATTTCAGGAAATTTGGAGTCATCTTAAGGGAGACATTCTGTCTTGCTAGGGATAATGTGGGACACCCTTGAGGGAAGCATCACAAACATAACTCATACTCATCCATGAGAGTAGATGTGATCATTTGATCTCTCACATTCAGGAAAGAGAGGGAGAAAGGTAAGTGGGTAAGCCTGTCTCCCTCTCCTTCCTGAGGGGAAAGGAAAGGAAAATGAGAGAAAGGAAAAGATAGGTTGAGAACATGTGGGAGGGCGCTACTGTATTTGGTAATGGCTGGAACCACTCGCCTGTGTAGCATTTCAGCAGGGATGTACCGGGGAAGGTTGCCTCTGTGGTGCCGTATTGACAGGGAAATGTAGAGGGAAAGGGAGAATTTGATTTGTATATTGTACATAATCTTGTTAGGTAGGGGTCAGAAAGGAGATGTGGAAAGATGTCCCTCCAGATGTTTCCCCATTTTGGCCACTAGGTGGTGACATTGTATTGACAGGTTGGTTTCTGACAAGTAAGATAGACTCGGATTGTGGATAGATAACTAACAATAAACCCAAGCAAATCACTTAATTTTTTTTATATTAGTCACTCAGCCTTGTATTCCATTTGTGGGGATTTTATTGAATTTTTTAATATTCAATCTACATTGTATACTCTACCCTGAAATATTTCATGAATACCTCTTACGTGCCTGACATATTTAGCAATGATAAACTGCAGATGGTAAGTTAGGTATTCAGATGAAAAACTGCATCCTGCCTTTCAGAAAAATCATGCCCCAAATCAAAATACTTGCCACCTATAAGAAACATTGACAATATGTTAAGCAAAATAAAAATGTAAGTGTTCGTACTATATTTACTTAGTGTTTATAGCATAGGTATACATGCACCTTTGGGATTCAGGGAGAGGGACCACTCCAAAGTCTCTCTCATCTGTGCATAACCCTTGCTTATCCCCGGGTAGGAGGGCCTGACATCCCAAGAATCTACCTCGCTTTCTCTTCTGTGCCCCACCACCAACTCCCCATTACTTTCAAATTCAGGACAGTTGATAAGTAGTATATTTTATATTATGACTTATAATGACACAGTGCTTTCTCTCACAGTGGACGTTTCTGCTTCTTGAATCAGCAGGATCTGTTACTGGATTGTGGGAAAATAGGTCCCTATTATGCCCAAGTTGGTATTCTGAACAAACGTTTTCATAGAAAGTGTTTTTTTGTGGTAGTGAAATATAGTTAAAGTGGTATTATTTGTGACCTTAATTTAAAAAATCAGACTTCTCTCTTTTCTTTCAGAGTAAGTAATCTGGAAAGACATTTTTCTCTTCTGCAAAATGGACACATTCAAGAGACCATATATTCCTTTAAAACATGGCTTTCCTTTTTTTCCTGAACACATACCTCATTTTCTCCAGCTTGCAGAGTCTCTTTCTCCTCTGTGCTCTTTTAGACCTGTTTAAAGATCCAATTTTCCCTTACATTAAAGGTGAATTGATATTATCGTTTCACCTATACCATGCATGTATTGAATGCCAAGCTTCCTGTTCATCCATGTTATCTGTTACCACAGAATCTTGCCCAGTGCCTTGCATGTAGTTGGTGCTCAGTTAAATACATTACATGCATAAGGGAAAACGTGGATGATACAAAGCCAAAGTAGTGTGTTTTAAGGTAATTACCTCTGACTGAAAATAATTATTATAGGGTATAAGGTATTTAAATTGGCTTTTAAAGTAGAAGAATTCCTATGGCTGGTGTATTAATTTCTGATGAGTGGAAGCTATAGTCTTGAGGTTATAAAACTCTAGTTACAATTTTTGGAACTCAAATTGTGTTCTTTTAAGCCTGTCCAGAAAATGCAGTCCACATATGGAACAGTTTCATTGTTTTATTACAAGTTAGCCTTTTGAGAATCTTGCTGAAGCTATGCCCACCCCACACACACACCCAGAATTGCACATGCATTTACACAGATAATTCTGTATCCTAACTTAAAGAACTCATAGACCTCATGTTAAGAACTGCTTTAGTTTCTTTTTTTTTTTTCTTTTTTTTTTAAATTTTATTGTTGTTGTATTACATCCATCCCTTTTTTTCTCTGCTTTAGTTTCTATAATACACTACAACTGACTAGTCTAGTCAACTAAATGTAATAGAAAAATGTGCTACATGCAAAATCAGTTGATTTGAGTGAGCTCTAGCTCTCTTGTTCTGCCTTTGGTAAATGCAGTGCCACTTGGCAGGTCATATAATCCCTCCTTACCTGTTCTTTGTGAAAGTTATTGGCTAAGAGAAAATAACTTTAGTGCTTTGATATACTTAGAATGGTGCTGGGCACATAGTATGCTTTTCAGGTTTTGTTCCTAGTGTTTCTATTATTTCATGAAATTTTCTGAATTTTGTGGTGCTCTAATATCTTTCCCTTAAAATTAATTTTCTTAAGAAAACTGCTTTTTAATTATCTTTTCCTTAAAATTACTTCCATACATATATGTGTATACATATATATATATATATGTGTGTGTGTGTGTGTGTGTGTGTGTATTTATACACACACATATATATTTATATATATTTTAAACTAGTAATCAACTTACCAATCTGGTGTCCTGTAAGACAAGCAGAAAGCTGTCTTTGACTTTTATTTTTAATTTATTTTTAATTTTTTATTATTTTTAGAAAGAGAGGGGAAGGGAGAGAGGCAGAGAGGGAGACATACATCAATGTATGATTGATTGCCTTTCACCTGCCTCCAGCTACAGAGCTGGCTGGAGACATGGCTTGCAACCTGGTTATGTGCCCTGGCTGGGAATCGAACTAGAGACCTTTGGGTTTGCAGACCGGTGCCTGTCCACTGTGTCACCAGCCAGGGTCTTGTCTTCTGATTTTTTGACACCACTGTACAGACAACACAGTGTGTCTTACTTATAGTGCTACAATTGAAAATTTCTGAGTCAGAGGAAATATGTGTCCATTAGTGTAAAGGTAACAGAGAGAGGAGTTCTGAGATCATCTGTGTAAGATGCTGCATTAGTAAACCAGTGTAACTGATTTGAGCAATGAGGCTTTTTCCTGTAATTACAGTTGCAAAGAACTTCAGTCTTCTCAGAGGTTGGGTGTATTTTGTCTTATTGAAAATATGTTATTGTTCATGTGAAATTCTTTATAAAAATAGAGTTCATTAATGTATGTCAGCAGCAAACAGGTTATGTTAAAAATATGTAACTTTTGTGGATTAACTAGTAAGACAAGCACTTTTTATTTTTATTCTAATTAGGGAAGAAGACAAAAACATATTTGATTACTGCAGGGAAAACAACATTGACCATATATCCAAAGTCATCAAATCAAAAAACGTGGACGTGAATATGAAAGATGAAGAGGTATGAAAAATGTGCCCTATAATTATTTTCTTGTGCTTTCTTGTTCTACCCCAGTGCTTTGTTCTGAATGGCGGTTCTGTGAACTACAACTCAAAGTATAGTATAGTTTAAAAGAGAATATCTATGATTTATGCCCATGTTATAGAAGTTACTAGATAAAACTTGCATGCAAATAACTTCTTTTTGTGTATCATAAGTGGAGAGACTGTTAACAGAAGTGAAATCTATAGGTAATAGAAAAATATTTAGAAATAGCTTTAGTGTCTTATTCCCTTCATTATATCTTTTTTATTTTTATTTATTTATTTTTTAAAGAGAGGGGAAGGGAAAGAGGCAGAGAGGGAGAGAGACATCAATATATGGTTACCTTTCACCTGCCCCCAGCTACAGAGCTGGCTGGAGACCTGGCTTGCAACCTGGTTATGTGCCCTGGTTAGGGAATTGAACCAGCGACCTTTGGGTTCAAAGGCCAGCACCTTATCCACTGTGCCACCAGCCAGGGCCCTTCATTATATCTTAATTGGTATATTGTCCTTTGTTCGGTAAACATACTTCAAGAAGTATCAGAATTTTGATAAATCCAGTCATTTAAAATGTGGTTCCATTATTTAAATATAACTTACAGAATATATTACTTCTTAAGTTTATTTGTTTTGGGAATTAAAACTATTTACGTATTGAACTTAAATTGTCCCTATATTATAGTTATTTAAAAAGGAAAAATCTTTACTAATTCACTCGTAGTCATTTTTCTCATTCTTTGATAATGCAGTGAAAACTGATTAAAATGACCAAAAGGTGACAATTGTTAGGAAGAGGACATGCAGTGATCACAGATAATGTGTAGAGTAGATAAATAATCAACTTACATATTAATTGAGAGCTCTCTGTACAGGTTAGTCCTTAATACAGAGTGGGACAAAAGTAAGTTTGCATTTGTGAGTACATGAAACAGAGTTTATTCTTTTTTTTTTTACCACAGTGTGGAAAAGTTTATTTGCAGTTAACTTTCTAACAAAACACAATACAAGTATGTCCCAAAACCTCAAAATACAATTCTCTCTACTTTAGAATCTTACTGGGGAAGGAACCAGGCGATAGCTGGCTTAGTCCAGACACTGGAGTGTTTTGACAAAGGGGCATGAACAGAGGAGTGGACAATAACCTCTAGGTCCCTGAAAGGGGGGACAGTCCTCAACTGAGGCCAGGACAAAGGAGAGCATGTCTTGGTTGGGACAGCCTGAGCAGCTGAAAGTATCCTCAGGAGTGTGCCCGTGGTGCTAGTGTCCCGCCTGGATCATTTGAATAAAGAAAAAAGTAGAGATGTCTTTGTATGCGTTAGCAGGGGCGCTCTAATGCAGGTGAGACCTCCAACCCATTTCTTTTTCTGTGTGTGTGTGTTGGCTGTTGTTATTTGTTTTAATTTAATTTTATTGTTGTTGTATTACATCCATCCCCTTTTTCCTCCCCTCTGTCCCCTTCCCCACCCACCCACTTCCCCGCAAAGTCAGTCCCACTTGTTGTCCATGTCCATGGTTCTTCCGTACTAGTTCCTGACTAAACTGCTCCCCTTCTTTGCCTCTTCCCCCACCTCTCGCCTCATCCTCCCCTCTGCCCACTGAAGGTCTATTCATTGTATTCATGTATCTGGTTCTGTTTTGTTTGCTTGTTTTGTATGTTATTGTCCTGTAATGGGTGAGATCATATGGTATTTGTCTTTCACTGGTTGGCTTATTTCACTAAGCATAATACTTTCTAGTTCCATCTATGTTGTTGCAAAGGGTAGGAGTTCCTTCTTTCTTTCTGCTGTGTAGTATTCCATTGTATAAATGTACCAAAGTTTTTTGATCCATTCATCCACTGATGGGCACTTAGGCTGTTTCCAGCACTTGGCTATTGTAGATAGCGCTGCTATAAACATAGTGATACCTAGGTTCTTATGAATTGGTGTTTCAGGGTTCTTTGGGGATAATCCTAGTAGTGGAATTGCTGGATCAAAAGGCAGTTCCATTTTTAGTTTTTTAAGGAAACTCCAAACTGTTTTCCATAGTGCACCAGGGTTCCCGAAACAGAGTTAATTCTTACATTGTTTATTAGTTATTGTATTATTTTCCATGCAAACAACTTTTGCCTCAGCCTATATTATCTCACTTTAGGCAACAACTTTCCTGTAACATATTGTCAGTGACATCTGAAACTGAAAATGTAAGGCTATAATTCTACAGTGAAGGAGACCAGTAATACTTTTTGTTATTCCCTAAATAATGAAACAAACACAGCCAAGAAAGATGTAGCTAGAAGAAGTAGATGCCAGATTGTGAAATAATAAAACCAGGTCATGATTCCTATGAGGGGTCTTTTTTGCCTTTCAGGATCAGAATACCTTTTTTTTTTTTTTTAAAGTAAATCGGGCATGATTGCTTCCCTTGATGTCATTGTCACTTCTTATGTTTGTGCTCATGAGTTAAGATTTTTATAAAATTAACACATTTGGATAGTTGAAAGGCAATCAATACTATATGTATCAGTACTATATGTTTTATAGCAAAAAAATTCTCCCTTACCTGCATCCTTCTCACATTGATTCTAGCTCCCTTAAGACAAGAGCTTTCAGTTCTTTTAGTTGTTTCTTTTGCAATTGACTTACATAATTTTTTGAAGATTTTATTATATTTAGAGAGAGGAGAAGGGAGGGAGAGAAACATCCATGTGTGGTTGCCTCTCATATACCCCCAAATGAGGATCTGGCCTGCAACCCAGGCATGTGCCATGACTGGGAATCAAACCAGCAACCCTTGGGTTTGCAGGCCAGTGCTCAATCCTCTAAGCCACACTATCCAGGGCTATCTACATAATTCTTTTTTATTTTTAAGATGTTATTTATTGTTTCCAGAGGAGGGGAAGGGAGAGAGGCAGAGAGGGAGACAGATGTCAATGTATGTTTGCCTTTCACCTTCCTCCAGCCATGGACCTAGCTGGAGACCTGGCTGGCAACCTGGCTGGCTGGCAACCTGGTTATGTGCCCTGGCTGGGAATTGAACCAAAGACCTTTGGGTTCACAGGCAGGCACCTATCCACTGCACCACCAGCCAGGGCTATCTATATAATTCTTTTTTTTTTTTTTTAATTTAATTTTATTATTGTATTACATCCATCCCCTTTTTGCTCCCTTCTATCCCCCTCCCCACCCACCCATTCCCCCCGAAAGTCAATCCCACCTGTTGTTCATGTCCATGGTTCCTTTATACTAGGTTCTTGCCTAAACTGCTCCCCTTCCTTGCCTCTTCCTCCCCCCTCCCCTCAACCCTCTTCCTCCTGCTCACTGAAGGCCTATTCACTGTACTCATATATCTCTGCTCCTGTTTCGTTTGTTAGTTTTGGTCATTATTGTCCTGAAATGGGTGAGATCATATGGTATTTGCCCTTCACTGATTGGCTTATTTCACTAAGCATAATACTTTCTAGTTCTATCCATGTTGTTGCAAAGGTTAGGAGTTCCTTCTTTCTTTATGCTGTGTAGAATTCCATTGTGTAAATGTACCAAAGTTTTTTGATCCAATCATCCACTGATGGGCACTTCGGCTGTTTCCAGCACTTGGCTATTGTAAATAGTGCTGCTATGAACATAGGGATACATAGGTTCTTATGAATTGGTGTTTCAGGATTCTTTGGATACAGTCCTAGTAGTGGAATTGCTGGATCAAAAGGCAGTTCCATTTTTAGTTTTTTGAGGAAACCCCATACTGTTTTCCACAGTGGCTGCACCAGCCTGCATTCCCACCAACAGTGCACAAGGGTTCCCTTTGCCCCGCATCCTCGCCAACACTTGTTGTTTTTTGATTTGCTGATGATTGCCATTCTGACAGGGGTGAGGTGGTATCTTATTGTGGTTTTAATGTGCATCTCTCTGATGACTAGTGATGTTGAGCTTTCCTTCATATGCCTCTGGGCCCTTTGTATATCTTCCTCAGTGAGTTGTCTGTTCAGGTCCTTTGCCCATTTTTTAATTGGGCGTCTGTCTCCCTGTTGTTGAGTTGCATTAGTTCTTTATATATTTTGGATATCAAACCTTTGTCTGAGGTATCATTGGCAACAATGTTTTCCCATATCTGCATAATTCTTAATAATAGACTTGTTTCTCTTGATTTTCCAACTTTAGACATTTTTGGTTTTCTTCTGCTGTGTTAGGATTTAACTCTTCATCTTCCCCCTCTCTTTTTCTCCCCATCCTCCAACATAATTATATCAAAACTTTCAGCTTCTGGATTGAATCTGTTGAATCCATGTTCATTATTATTATGTAATTAATTATATGATTATAATTTTGTAAATATTCATTGCTGAGTTAGGGACTGTATTGTGTGTATTAGCTTTTGCTATAGCAAAAGAACAACCCCACATTTCAGCAGCTAACAAAAACATTTCTTTTTTCCATACGTCGAAAGGATTTTGGATGACTAAAGGCCCTGCTGGGTTCTGCCAGCCTTGTTTGGGATCAGTTCATCCTGATTTCATGTATATTCCCATTCTGAGATCCAAACTCAATACGTAGGCATTGTCTGGGGCAGAAGGTAAAGACAGACCAGATCCCACTACTACATTTAAAGATTTTGCTTGGATGTGGCATGTGTCACATCTACTCAGATTTCTTTGGCCCAAACAAGGCATGAGGCCGGACCCCGGTCAGTTTGGTGGGAAGTATGCCCCATTGTAGCGAAGTAAGGTGAGTGTGGGAAGGGAATGAAGAGTTATATAGCAGGTCTAATACAGCCTGCATGCCGGGGGGTGACATCGGTGTTTCTTAAGGTTAATCATTGCCTCTCTTTTATATTTTCTCAGTCTTCTATGTTTCTGTCATTAACTTTTTCTTCAGTTTGCCCAACAGAGGTCTTCTCAGTGCAGTCAAAAACACCAGGTCATCAATCCCGTGTGTTTTTCGCCATATTCCTTCTGGAGCCCTCTTTCCTCCATCTCTGATCTGGACTGGCCACTCTGCAGACCAGCCGTGTAGACGTCATCCTAGGGTTACATTTTATTGCTGTCCTGGGAATTCTCTCCCCCTTTCTCCTGGATTCCTGTTTCTGGATCCCAGATCTTCATCTCTTGCTGTTACTTCCCTGTGTTGATGGAGAATCCCCTCCAGTAACTCTCTCTTGTACTTGTTTCATGGTTTTGCTGGAATGTTTCCTCTAGTAGCTGCCCAAGAAAGGTAAATGTTTTGAGATCTTCCTTGTTAAAAGTGTTCCCATCAGAATTCTTGGCATATTCCTAATGCTAAAAAACCAAAACAAAACAACCTATAAAACAAAACTGATAAATTAATGAATAATTGAAAAGTGAATGAACTAGGAGCAGTATAATATAAGTGTTTACAGTGTTATTTCCTACCTATTATGACCTTTCAAGTTTATCCTGTGACTCCGTTTCCTAATGTGAGGATAAAAATAGCGTCTGTGTCAGGGTTGTTTTGAGGATTAAATGAGTTAGTATATATAAAGCAGTTAAACAGTACCTGACACACACAGAGAACTCAATAAATTTTAGCTGTCTTGATTATTCTTAATGAATAATATGAAAGAGGAATGAGAATATAATGAAGAGATGAATGAAAATGCCACTCCTTTTTTTCAACTTAAATTTTAGAGCAGTTTTAGTTTATAAGATTGAGAGTAAGGTGCTTCCATATATGCATAGCCTCCTCTATTATTAATATCATTCACCAGAACGGCATCTATTTTTTAAACCAAGGATGAACCTACACTGGGGCAGCATAGTCACCCAAAGTCCATGTTTGCCTCAGGGTTCACTCTTGGTGTTATATATTCTATAGGTTTGGATAAAGGTATAAAAATTGTACCGAGTCCTGACTGGTAGCACAGTGGATTAAGGCGCCGGCCTGCGAACACGAAGGTCGCAGGTTCGATTCCCCAGCCAGGGCACATAACCAGGTTGCAAACCAGGTCTCCAGTCAGGTCTGTAGCTGGAGGCAGGTGAAACGCAACCATACATTGATGTCTCTCTCCCTCTCTGCCTCTCTCCCTTCCCTTCTTTCTAAAAATAATGAAATAAAATCTTAAAAAAAAAAATTGTACCGAAAACCAGGGGCACACATGACCTTTGCAGAGATCATCGGACAGCAGTTGAGAGGAATAAAGTAACTGTCTAAAACATAAACAGCTTCCACTAATAACACACCTGTATGTGTGTGTGTAAAAATAAAAGGAACACTTGTAAAACATATTGCTTCTGTCACTCAGTTACTTTGGTGTAGTTGCTTCCCAGTCATGCAGTTTGTCACCCCCGCAGCCACCTTGCCCCCAGCCTGTCAGCGCATGAGATGAAGTGCTTACACATTCATAGACTGAGACGCCAGGAATTCAGGTGGGTTCTCCCGTTGCTCCGAGCAGATTTCTGCCCCCTCAGCCATGACAACTCAGGCTGGGCTCTGAATGCTGATAGCAAGCCCCTTTATTATTAATCAGGGATTTGTATGAATTAATTTGAGAACATGAGGGAGATGAGAGCTTAAAATGAGAATTAAACTTAACATCCTCAGTAAAATTAATGGCACTGCTCCATGGTATTTAAAGCTCTAGTAGCAAGTAAAACAACTTGGTAAGCTTTGGTGATGGACTAGAAGTATATAACCTCAAAGTGAGGTTGCTATGAGAAAAATTACATTTCTCTGTAAGTTGTGTAACAATTACCGTTTTGAAAGGACATCCAATTCTTTGTGTTTATCTTTGAGATATATGAACTTGAGATATTTCACTACTGATTACCTAAGATTATTTGGGATGGTGTAAGAAGTTATTTAAAATGTTTACCCAGCCCTGACCAATGTGGCTTAGTTGGTTGGAGTGTGTCCCATAACCAAAAGGCCAAAGGTTCCTTCCTGGTCTGGTGCATAACTAGGCTGCAGGTTCCATCTGCGGTAGAGGCATAGATGAGAGGCAACTGGTGGACGTTTCTCTCTCACATCGGTGTTTCTCTCTAAAATCAATGAACAGACTCTTGAGTGAGGGAATGAATGAGTGAATGAATGAATGAATGTTTATCCAGCCGGTTCAACTTAATTTCAGCCTTGCCCTTACATGACTAACAAATACATTTATTGCACTTAAAATTTGCTATGAGCACATAAACAAATTTAGTCATAAAATATGCCACATGTGTATTCCCACATATTTGAAGTAAACACAATTCTCATAGTTGCTGAAATGCATATATTTGGGTCTGTAACTATACCATTCCTTTCTGCCTTAGATCTTAGCCAGTGAAAGAGATCAAGTAGTTGCTGACTTTAACTGTGTCACACATATCCATGTGTGGTTTTCTTTGTAATGCTGGTAAATGAATGACCCCACAGAGAGCTCCTGGCTTCTGTGAGACCTTAAACCACCCCCCAATCCTACTCCTCCCTATCTTTAAGTTTTTGAAATAACAGTGCCAGCTCATTATTGAGAAGGAGGTGGAAGAAGGTGTTGTGCAGTTTCCGGCAGTTGTAGGTGTGGAGTGCTCACTGTAGCAGCTACCAGAGCGGTAGCAGCAGCGAAAGGGAGAAGGCAGGCATAGGGTAGCGTCTTCCCAGGTTGTTCATACAAAGGCAGCCTCTCCTACAGTTGTAAATGGAAACAGTTTTTTAGTGGAGGGAAATTCAGGTCTACCTGTTTGCTAATTAGACAGTACATACTGTATCCTACCATCTTTGGCACAGTGTCAAGTAAGCATACCAGCTTTGCCAGGTTTTTGTCTATTGTATGTACCATGTGCATGCTTTGTATCTGTTCTCCAGATAGATACCGTAAAACATCAAGACTTGTTTTATAAATACAGTCTCTTAATTTGTGCTATCCCAGAGAAACTCTTAAGGTAAAAAAAAAAATGACATGGTTTGAGGACAGTAATTAAGGATATCAAAGAAGCATTTACAATATTAAGGCCCACTCTGTATTTTCCAGAAGGTGTGAAAGTAATACCACTTAATAGGTTAGCTGCCACCCTGCTCTTTCGAAGCACTTTAGAGCCATTCATCTGTCTGAGGTAGGACAGTATTGGTACCTTTGCTTGGTTAATAGATGAGAACTCTTCCCCTGCCCTGCCCCCCGCTCCGTGTTTTACTGTATTTGAATTCCAGAATTTATCCAGAGCTCTACAAACGGTGCCTGTGATCTTCTGGTGGCCTAACAAAGGTTCCTTTTAACAATAATGGCGTTCCTCCCTTATCTCCTAAATACTTCTGGGATATTTTTTGCACAAGAGTTGTTAAAACTAGATACAAAGAATTGTCAGTTTTTGTAGGAGCAGTAAAAAAATTAATTTAACCTAAAAATTCGTAAGAGATTATATCATTCATAGGAGATAAAAATAATTATATCTAAAAATAGGTGAAATTCTTCATAAACTTGGATAAAGCCTTTAAGCAGATAGAGGTTCAATGGGTACCTAACTCATGGAATTTAAAGAAGTAAAGTGCCTTCCCATTCAGACACCTGGCCGTGCTGGTCTTTGGTTATTGAAATACAACACATTTTGAAGATAAAAATTCCAAAGCCTGATTTATTTTATCTATGCTTATTTACAACCATGTTTGATCCTGTTCTTATTTTTGAGCTTCTTTAATACTGCATAAAAATATTAATCATTAGGTAGTCTTAATGTAGATAGCTTTAGCACTTATACAGAAAGTCATTGTCAGATAATTCATTCTAATTCAAGGTTAATTAGTGTACCATTAAAATAATGTGTTACAAAAATTAATTACATTGCAGGTCAAGCAACGTGTTAAAAAGCATAGTGTAAGTGTCTGAGAGCACATCATCCTCCTTAAAACATTGCCCCACGGGTGCCACCCTTCTGGAAAATATATCCCAAGTGAAAGTCACAACTGAGGTCCAGTCATAGGTGTTTCCCATAAAGTGAGTTTCTGGCACCACATATGGGAAATTTAAAATATAACTCCCATTAACAGTAAAATGTGTTGGTTGTCTGATTTCCCAGTGAAACAGGTAAGGATTTATAATTTAGAATTAATTGATGTGGCCCTATTGGGTTAATTCTAAGGAGAAATCAGGAGCCAGGTGAAATAGAAATTATCTATACATCTTGTGGTAAAAGTACTAGATATATTAATATGATGTTTTCTTACTTAACTGTTAGGTAGTTCTGGTAGGTGCCCCATGAAAGTATATTACACATCATTTTAACTGTGTAGTAATTCTTGTTAATTGTTTAACTTAATAGACATAAAATGTACACTTAAAGTTAGAACGAAAAATGATATTTTGAAGTTTTATCTGATTCTTTTAATGTAAAAGCTGTGAAAAGTTACATTGAGCTATAGAATATTTTATATATTAGTACTGAGAGTCTTATTAGAATATCTTATTATTCACATGAAGAGGTTTAAAATTAGTGCTTTGGTAACAGCTGGTCATTAGACTTACAGAAATTTTAATGTAGGGAAACTAGACAGTACATTTTTTACTTAGTTTTTAGAATTGTACCCATTTAAAAAAAATGTCAGTGGGCTCAGAACAAAGTAGTTTTTTTTTAGTACAACAAATTTGGAATGGTTTGCTCATTTTAATGTTCTGTTTCCCTTCCTGTTTGGAGTTTGTGTAGCTTATTGTAAAGCATATTCACAGGTAACTAAAAATAAGTTGAGCAAATGAAAGAAAAGAAAAGAACAATTAGTAGGGAAGAAGTGGTCTTTGGTTTCGTTTGTTTATTTTCTTCAAGAATAGACCCTGGTCTAATTAGTTGAACTAATAGGCGCCTGAAAGAGCCTGGGAGGTAAAGAGTGTAAGTGGGCTTAGAAAAGCTTGCATGAAAAGAGCTTTTTTCTTTAAAACTATCTTTGTCCCACTTTGTCCTCCTTAAGTCTTTTCTAAAATGACATAAAACAGGGACTTCAACTTAATGTGGAAAAACATGCCAGTTCCTAAAAATGACAACATCAGTACCACCCTCAAAAAGCAGTGCTAAGCAATGTGCATCCCTCCTATCTTCAGAGAAGCCCCTGGCTATGGAAGCTTTGTTTTTCCTGTTGGTCCAAGGAGGCTTCTTGCAGGAACTATAAAGCAAGATTTTCTGCAGAATAGAATGAGCACATTAATGGCAACTTGGAGTCTTTAGCGGACAACAGTTAAAGTGGCATAGTACTTTCCTCACAGTTAATCATCCGTTCTCTTTTTCAAGAAGGGGCTTTCATCGTCAGCTTTTGAAGACAGACACCAAGTAGACTACACTAGAGAGATTTAAACATGTAAATTTGGGATATTAAGGGAAA
Source organism: Noctilio leporinus (assembly GCA_004026585.1). Lineage (NCBI taxonomy): Eukaryota > Metazoa > Chordata > Mammalia > Chiroptera > Noctilionidae > Noctilio > Noctilio leporinus. The sequence goes on along the minus strand of PVIW01000043.1, from coordinate 40,548 downwards.
ATGCTTCCTTGGCACACTGATTAAATTTTCTTACATTCTAAGGAATAAACTTGAGTAAATTTAGATTGTTTTCTGCGTACTCATTTTTTTTATCCATTAAATTCCTTTCACCAGAAGTGGTGAATGTGAAATTTAAGGAAACTATCATTTACATTTATAAAATAGTATTTAAAAATGTACAGAGCATTATCTTGCAGCTCATCCCTTGAATAAATATTATTGGTACTATTGTTAGCATTACCTTTATTCCTGCTCACTGCCCAGGCTGACATCTGTCATTGGGCTAGAACACAACGGATTCCTGACGTGAAACTCAGGATTTCCAATGGATTCTGAAAAGTTTGCTGTGTTTCCATAGAGCATTTTATGTCAGTCATTCTTAAAATAATCAACCCAGCTTTACATATTACTTTGTCTTTTTAAAAACCTATCTTTTATATGGCCCCATGACTGTATTATCAAGTGTATTTCTCTTTCTCTGTGTTTTCAGGGCAGAGCTCTACTCCACTGGGCATGCGACCGAGGACATAAGGAACTAGTCACAGTCTTGCTACAACATAGAGCTGATATTAACTCTCAGGTAAGAGTGATGAAGAGAAAGCTTGTTTAAAAAATTGAGGTCATGGTGGCTCAGTGGATAAGGTGCCGGCCTGCGAACCCAAAGGTCGCTGGTTCGATTCCCAGCCAGGGCAACATAACCAGGTTGCAAGCCAGGTCTCCAGCCAGGTCTGTAGCTGGAGGCAGGTGAAAGGCAACCATACATTGATGTCTCTCCCTCTCTGTCTCTTTCCCTTCCCCCTCTCTCTGGAAATAATAAATAAA
>PVIW01000043.1:0-39626 GCA_004026585.1 Noctilio leporinus | reverse complement strand
GTGTATTCCTGGGCTGTTCTTTTATACCACTGCTCTGTTTTTCTGTGCTTCTGCTGTGCTTTTTAAGAACTAAAGCTTCAAAATATGTTTTAATATATTTAGGATAGATTCATTCCCAATTTGATCAGAATTTTTCCTATTATTCTTGGTACTTTTTTCTGAGTGAACTTTGAAATCATCTTTCTAACCCTTGCTTTCCCCAACCACTACCACTATCATCAAGTTTACAAAAATCAAACAAACAAACTACTGGTGCACTTGTATCTTTTATTTTATTTAGATTGTTAGGGAGTATTTTTATTTATTTGTTTTTTTAGGTGGATTTCACTGATCTCTCATTGAAATGGTACAACACAATGAAATAACACAAAATTTGTCTATTTTCCCATCATTGAATTTGTAACCAATGGGAATATTCTGAAAACAAATCATCTATATTTGAAAAATTAAATGTGATAACTCTACCTTCCACTATTCTTGGCACATCATAGTCCATGGTTAATTTTTTTTAATTAACTTATTATTGTTCTATTACAGTTGTCCCATTTTGCCCCATGGCTTTCCCCTGCCCCACACCCATGGTCAATCCCTACACCTATGTCCATGGGTCACTTATACTAACTAGTTCCTTGATCAGACCCTTCCCTTTCCCCCCTCCCTGCCCCTGCTTCTGGTCATTGTCAGTCTCTTCCTTGTTTCCATGCCTCTGATTCTATTTTGCTCATCTGTTTATCTTGTTCATTACTTTCCTGTATTATATTAGGGAATATTTTTTTAATTATTTTTGTTTTTAAATTACAGTTGACATGAATTTATATTTGTTTCAGGTATACATACAGCATAGGGGTTAGACAATTGTATAATTTATGAAGTATACAACATAGTGATTAGACAATTATATAATTTATGAAGTGATTATATAATTTATAAAGTAGCACCATACAGTTATTACATTATTGACTATTTTCCTTATGCTGTCTTTAATATCCCCATGAATATTTTGTAGCTGCCAGTTTTTATTTCGTAATCTCTCCACCTTTTTCACCCTTTGCCTCCACCTCCCCTCACCTGGCAATCTTCAGCTTACTATAGGTGAACTGTTTCTGTTTTGTTTGTTTTGTTCTGTAGATTCCACTTAAAAGTGAAATTATATAGTATTTTTCCCCTTTGACTTATTTCACTTAGCATAGTACCCTCTAAGTCCATCTATATTATTGCAAATGGTAAGGTCTTACTCTTTTTTTTATGGCTAATATTTATTCAGTCGTCTGTTGATGGATTGATGGATACTTGGGCTGCTTCCATATCTTAACTATTGCAAATAACACTGCAGTGAGCATAGGGGTGCATATCTTTTCAACTTAGTGTTTTGGTTCTCTTCAGAGTGTTTTGGAGGGAAATGTCCCCAAGTTAGGCATAGTCTGAGGTTTTTGGCCATGGATTTCCTGTATCCTATTTGTCTGGGCAATGTAAGGCAGGCGATCCAACAACTGCCTGCTGTGGCTTTTAGAGGGCAGTGCCGAACATTAGCGTTAATGCAGAGCCGAAGTTGCATTTGTAGGGTGGGTCAGTGAGGACTGTATTCCTGCCAGTGTTTTCCCTGGCCTCTTTGTATTCCCAGGACCACTTTATATTGATCCACCCTTGATACTCCTTTGTTATTGACAGTCCCGACTCACGTGATCTAGTTTCTGTTAGGGGACCCTGGCTTTGTCAGCTTGGGTTGTTAACATGCTTTCAAGTCCGAGAGCTTTTGGAAGTGAACTCTCAGAATAGCTTTCCCCTTGTAATTTCTCCTTTGGTTTTATTACTGAAAACTCTTTTAAAATATAGATAATACAAACATAATAAATGGAAATAAAGGTTCATCTCTCTCATGACTCAGTCTTTCTTAAACAAAATTATGATTGACTGCCTATTGGTTGCCAAAAAAGAAAATCAATTTTATTAGAAGTATTTACTTGGCCACAGATCTTGGTTACTAACCCAGCTGAGACAGGCTGATGTTATCAACTACCTGAGGACTAATTTTTACTGTTAGCCTGAAACTGAGTAGTAATTAGAGCTGTGTCGCCATCTACTGTGTTTTTCTGTCATTTTTACCCTTAAATATATTTTACATACTTTTATTGCCTCTTAGTTTCTACATTCTGTACCTCTGATGGAATTGGAACTTTTAATTTTATTTCTAAGAAAGATCTTTTATAGATTTCATTTGTTATCTGGCAGTATTATGGACACAGTTTTATCTTTTCCATTGCTTGGTATTGATTTTTAGTTCTACTCTGGAAGCTAGGTTCTTAACCATGTTTCAGATTAGGTGTGGGTTAAATACACACATATACACCCTGCAGACCTCATGAGTAACTTTGATCCTTCAAGCCCTGGAGAAAGACTGAAGCTATTCCCAGAGCACATTAAAAAGTATTTGAGTGCTGAAGATTTATTGCTGGGTTTCCTCAGATTTATTGTCAAGTAACATTATGGAAATAAGCAGGGTGAAGGGAAAAGTAGGAGCACTGGTCGTGTTGGTGTCTACACTGCACACTGGCTATTACAAAATTCAAAAGGAACTCATTTAAATAATAAAAAACAACAGAATGGGGATAATGACATAGATTTTACCTACCTGTTGTGGGGCTCGAAATGATGACATTACGCCGTCTCCCTCAAGACATTTCTGCTGCTCCTGGCCAGTCTGCGCCTCCCCAAGTCCACCAGGCATCGTGCTGCCAGCCCGGATGGCTGGGCCGGCCGTTTCCCTGAGCTGATCAGGGCTCTCCAGGGACTGCACTGCCTGTAGGAAAACTTCCAAAGTCTGAAGCTTCTCCGTCGCCTGAAAAAAAACTAACAAATCACAATTAAGATATAAAGCAGGAAATAAAACTAACTATAATTCTATTACATGGGAGGGTGGGGTGCAGATATAAAACAGTTCTTTAGTATTTACAATGTACCAAGTATTTTATGTGTATTGTTTTTTTGGGACCACGTCTATCCAATATAGGTATATTGTGTTTAATAAGAAACAGGAGCTTGGAGAAGTGACAAAATCTAGATTTGAACATGCCATTCTGACCCCAAAGCCCAAGCTCTAAACCTCTCCACTGTGAAATTTGAGTATATTTTATTCTCATCTTTATTTTCTCTATTTACACGTGTATAACATTTTTAAGATATTTGGTACAATACTGTACATAGAATAGTTTCCTTTATTATTTAAAATAATGGAGGTGTAAAACACATTAAGATATACATAGTACAAAAATCTTACCTACATACATATATTTTATTTTACCTGCCACAGCTTTAATGCAAAGTAACATGTAGATGGGCATCATTATACATATGCATCTACCACCCATATAAAATTAGAGTGTTTCCAGAATTGCTAAAAAGTTTTTCTTAACCTACTTTCTATCTGTCCTTCCACTCCCACTCTGAAGTAACTATTATTCTGATTTCTCTATCAATAAGTTAGTTCTCCCTCCTCTTGAAATTTAAATATTTAGAATCACATAATATATATTTTTTTGGTCAAACTTATTACGTAAGTATAACTTTTATGACAGTCATCCATGGTATTACATATATCATTTGTTCATTTATTTTTACTGCTGTGTGACATTTCATTCAAGCATATGCCACAATTTATCCATTCTCTTCTTGATAGACATTTAGTTTTTAGGATTGTTTTCCCTTTAGTTTTGGTTATTATGAATAAAGCATCTTGAAGAACATGGGCATATACACATATTTTTATTTCTCTTTGGTCTTTCTCAGTGTAATTGTTGGGTCATATGGTAACTGTGTTTAAACTTTTAAAGACCTGTTTATGGTTTTTCAAAGAGATAACTCCATTTTACATTCCCAACAACAATGTATGAGAGTTCCCGTTTCTCTACATCCTTGTCAACACCATTATTTGCCTTAGATTATAGCTATGCCAGTGTATCTCATGGTGCCTCATTATGGCTTTGATTTTCATTTCCATGATGGTTAATGACACTGAGCATCGTTTATGTGCTTCTTGGCCATTTTTACATGCTCTTTGGGGAAATGTCTATTCAGATCCTGAGCCCATTTTGCTGCTGCTGTTGTTGTTTTTGAATGAGGGAAAAAGACCATTTTCCCTCATTTTGAATGAGGGAAAGTAAAATTCTTTGGAAGCAAAATCTATTATGGGATATAATGGACTCAGGGCCAGCCCTTTTGAGGCAAATCATTGTTGGTGACTCATGTTGCCATTCCCGCGCCTGTCTGAAAGCTTTCCGTGGGTGAAATCAGCTTGGAAAGGACCAACGGTGGGGACCTCAAAGGGAAATTATTTCATGACAGACACCTTCAGGGTGTGAGTGCCAGGGAGTAGTCTGGGGGCTTTGCTTAGGTGGTGGGATAAGTGAGATGACTGCCTGAATCAGAGCTTTTGGCATTTTTCTTTTAATCTCTCTCTTCTGGCACCGCCCTGGTGGGGAAGGGAGCGCTGCCTGCACCTACCGGGCAGGAGGTAAATGGCAATGCCATAAATTGTAGTGAGTTACACACATACAGCAACACCTAGATCAGCCATTGTAAACACCTGCACAAAGATACTCAGTAACAGATACTAAAGATAAATCAATGTTGTACTTAGGTGACTTCACTGGTGAGGTCATCTGACCCTGGAAGCCTCTTAATTATACGTATATGCAATTTCTTTAACTGATACAAGACTCTTCGCATTTTTTTAATGTTTTTCTTTTGTCAGATTTATTTATTTTTTTTAAAATATTTTATTAAATTATTTTTAGAAAGAGGGGAAGGGAGAGAGGCAGAGAGGGAAAGAGACATCAGTGTATGGTTACGTTTCACCTGCCTCCAGCCACAGACCTGACTGGAAACCTGGTTTGCAACCTGGTTATGTGCCCTGGCTGGGGAATCGAACCTGCGACCTTTGGGTTCGCAGGCCGGCGCCTTAACCACTGTGCTACCAGCCAGGGCTCTTTTGTCAGTTTTGATAAGTTGGATTTTCAAGGATTTGTCCATTTCATCTTAAGTTGTAAAATATTGACCCTCAGTTATTTGTATTATTGTCTTGGTATTTTTTAGTGTCTCTTAGAGTTTGTAATGATACCTTGTTTTTAAATTTCTGATAGTTTTTTTTTTAACTGATTATTCTTGTTAAGGGTTTGTCAACTTTATTAATCTTCTCAAAGAACAAGTTTTTAGCTTTGTTAATTGTCTCCATGGTACATTTTGTGTCTGCCATGATTTCTGTGCTTTATTATTTCCTTCTACTGCCTTTGGATTTAATTTGCTGTTCTTTTTCTGGCTTCTTGAGGTGGAAGCTTAGATCATTGATTTCCAACTATTCTTTTCTAACAGGTGTTCCCTGAGGTATAAATGTCTCTTTATGCACTACTTTAAATGCATTTAGCAGATTGTGATCTGTTGTTATTATCCTGTAGTCAAAATATATTTTTAATTTGTACTGTGATTTTTTACTTTGAATCATGGGTTATTCAGATGTGTTATTTAATTGCTAATATTTGAAGATTTTACAGTGTTCTTTCTACATTCATTTTCAGTTTGCTTTTACGATAAGAGAACCTACTCTGGAGAGTTTTGATATTTTGAAATGAACACTTGCTTTTTGGCCCAGTTCTTACCACAGGATTCATTCCATTTTCTCTTTCCATGTTTATATCTCCATTTCCCAACAACAGTGAGAAACCTGGCTCCTGTCATCTTACCATATTTATTCATTTGATTAATCTTCCAGCATGGGACCGTCTCTTATGCTGCCACCACCCCTTCTCCTGCATGGATGCCTCATCCTACCAAAGCTCTAATGAGTTGCCCAGATCACTTCCCTGCAGGGTGCCCTCCTCATCCTCTTGGTCTCTCACCTTGAGCCAGGTCACGTTCCCATGCAAGTGTCCTCCTCGCTCAGCCTAGGCTTCAGCACCCAGTGCAGCGCCAGCCTTTAGTGGGGCATCTTCTCCACCCAACCTAGTCTCTGACGCTGTGCCGGGCCGCCTTCCTCTTGTGGACATTGTCCTCATCCTCTGACACCTGCACGAGCTGCTGCCACTGCAGGCCAGTACAGCTCTCACTCAGCATCACCTAACGCATTTTACACTGAACTGTTTAAGAAGTGAAGAGGAAGGGCTGTTGCCTACTTTTTATGGTATGTTGCACATTATACGTAAAGGGCTATGAGTTGAAGTCAGTGTTATTTTCCCTGAAAGAGGGCATCCCTTATTCTTTGTCACATATGTAGGATGAGGGGGCTGGCACCTTAGCAACTGAGCTTTTAGTTGGACCCAGCCTACCTCTGCTTTCCTACATGTCTTGCTGGAGATTCAGGAGCGCTTTTGCTTGGGAGGCTATGGGTCTCCACTGCCATGTCCTGAGAGAGTGGTGAAGATTCAGTCGCATTGTTCTACTTCGAGCTTTGCTCTCCTGCTTCCTGCCTCACACTGCTTCCCATGGCAGATGTGTTCAGCCTGAGATTTGTTGTGTGAGGCAGGCCCTCCTCCTCAAGCAGGACTTTTGTCTTTCAAGCATTGCAAAACAACAGAAGACTCTGTGTGTGTGTGTGTTTTTAGAAACTTTGGCTTCCCATACAGCCCCTGAATTCATAAAATAAATCATATGAGAGAGCAGTACTTAGTGTTTGAGACTTCTGAAATTTTTGAATTATTGCGCCAACCCCATACAACCTCCAAAAGTTTTGCTGGTTTTATTTCCCTCAGTGTCATCATTCTTTTGAGCCACTGTCAATTTCCAGCCTGTGCACAGAATCAGCAAATGCCTCCAGCTACAAAAACAGCAGGAAAGAGCTTGCTGTCCTCTCAATAGTTTTCTGGTTTAGTTCACTTAGTCCTTTTGGCTTCTAGGACTCTCAGATGTCTTTGTAAGTACATTGTTTTCAGTGTACCCAGCTCGGTGTTGCTGTGTTGGGAAAGTTCGTCCGTTGTGTCATCTCCCATCCTGCTTGAACTAGACAGCCGTCATATATATGGTTCTTGTACCGATTTCACTTAAGGAGTGACCAATGTTTTCATGCCATTCAGTATTTTTCAAAAAGCTTTTTATCATTCTTTTATAGTTTATCCAACTGAGGACAGTAGTGGAGTACATGTTACATGTGAGCATATATGAGAAACCATAGGATAAATGGGGAGCATCTTTTCAGAGTATCCTCTTCCTTGAAGATTTGGGAAAGATAAGTCATTTAACTTAGAAGTAGCTCCAAAAGTCATTTGATACATAAATGCATACAGATACAGAATTTTGGACTAGAATAAAAAATTACAAATTACTTAGATAAAACAAAACTTGAATGAAATTTCATGTGTTCAACAAGGTCACATAGTCACTTGATATATTCTTCCAGTTTTTCTTATTTTTCAACATAAATACCATTAAGTATCTCATTTTCTAATTTTAGAAGACACAGACTGATCTTTCTTTTTTATTTTACTCTTATTTTTGTTGTCTTTAAAAAGGTCCCCTTGAAGAAATAGAAGAGGCTTGCCTCATCTCTTTACTTCTCTCTTTTCTTTATTATATATGTAGACACTATTTCTGGATATGCAGTATTAAGTAAATTCTGAAAAGGTTAGCTGTTTAAGAAAAAAATAAAATATCCTAGTAAATGGCATTAGAGTATATCTTTTTAATAATTTATTTTAAATATGTAAATTATTTACTGTTCTCAATTCTTAAATTCCTTTATACTTTATGAACCCATTTACATATATACCTACATATATATTTGTCATGTAGCTAGAGAAATTACAAATCGTAAGAGCTAAAACTTTAGTCTCAGAATTATAGTGTCATACCTTGAGGCCATGGAACCCTTGTTAGAATGACATTAAACTAATTTCATGTCATGAAAGCAATTTTAGGGTGACTTTTTTTTTTTTTTATGCCTTAACATCTTCAAGTTGAGACATGTCCTACAATCACTATTAAGCCTGTTACTGTCTGTGTTCAAGTGAAGTCTCCAGTGGTTAATCTTGCCACTTCAGTTGAGTCATGGTCAGCGCTATGTTGGTTTTGCCGTTTGAAATATTTTCTGTAAGATAGCTATAAATGCACATTAGGAAAAAGTTTTAGTATATGAAGGAAGGTATAAAAACAGAAGTGCGGAGTAAACTTACTATTAGGAAAAGCACATACTGTTAGAGGAATGACTGTGTGTGTACATGAGCAAAGAAGCCTCTTCAAGGAAAAGTTACTTTCTGTCCTGAATCCAACTGTAGAGTGCTGTGCATTGGTTATCAATTCCAAGCATTGGAATTGTAGGGTGCTGTGTACCGATTACTAATCTCAGGGGAGGACTCCAGCTAGGTGGAGCATAACAAAGATTATCATTGTGCCAGCCACCAGGAATCGAGGTACAAACACTTCTGTCCATTGCCTCTTGGTGTCACAGTCACCAAGGAAAACCACACAGTTGAGCACTGGATTGAGCAGTGCTTTACTCCCATAGAGAAGTAACAGAACAAGATCAGCTTCCAAAGTGGGTGTTGGTCACCCGTGGCCAATAGGGCAGCTTGCCTGCCCACACTCCTCGTGCCAACATGGAAGGAGCCCTGTTCTTTCCCCAGGAGGACAGTATGGTAATGGGTTGGCAGGTACCATATGACATACACACTTTAAGGAGAGACCAAAGAATATTATTGAGCCTGATACAAGGAAAGATATTTCTATAGGTGATACTATACCTTTGGGACACAGTCCTGAAAATAGAGTTGCTGAGTCAAAAGGGAAAGTGCATCTCTAGTATTTTTAGGTATTGTCAAATTTCCCCCCAGAAGGGTTGCACCAGACTGCATTCCCAGAAGCAGTCTATGAGAGAGCCATTTTCCTTGCCATCTTGTCAAAATATTGTGCTATCGTCTTATCAAATTTTTGCCAACGTTATCTCAGTGTTGTTTTAGTTCGCATGTATGAATGTTACATTCTTTCATAGGTCTGAAGGTCATTTTTATTTTTTTAGATTTATTTATTTATTATTTCTAGAGAGAGGAGTAGGGGGAGAGGCATTAATGTATGGTTGCCTTTCACCTGCCTCCAGCCACTGACCTGGCCGGAGACCTGGCTTGCAACCTGATTATGTGCCCTGGCTGGGGAATCTGAAGGTCATTTTATATCTCTTTTATTTATTGTCTGTTCACATTTTTCTGTCAGGTTTTTGGCCTATTATAGCACAATTTTTAAGAGTTGTTTATATATTAAAGGTATTAGCTATCTCTCTGTGGTATATGATACGGATATTTCCCCTTAGTTTTCCAGTTTTCTTTTGGTTTTGTTTACGGTATCTTTGGTCATATACATTTTTTAAATTTTTACGTAGTCAAGTTTACCAGTCTTTCTGTTTATTGCCTCTGGATTTTAAGTCATGATTAAGTCTTTTTCTTATACCAAAGTTAAAGAGAAATTTTTCTGTGTTTTCTTCTAGTACTTATATGGTCACTTACTTTATAGTTCGGTCTCTAAGTGTATGGTTGTGAGATATGGCCCTAATTTTCTCTTTCCAAATGGCTTCCCAGTTGTCCAAGCATTATTTATTTAGAAGTCCATTCCCCAGTGATTTGAAATGCCACCTTTGTCATATATTTGGGTCTAATTCTGGACTTCATTATCTAGATTCACTTGATCTCTTTGTCAGTTCATGCAACAATATAACAGTTACTTACAAAAGAGGCTTCGTAGGTATTAATGTTTAGACCTGCTATTTCTCTGTCAGAGTTTTTCTTTTTAATATCAATTTGTGTGACTCCATAAAATCACTTGTTGGTATTTTGGGAGGGGATTGCATTGAATTTATAAATCAGGGAGAACTGATATATTCATAATATTGAGTCATCCTGTGCAAGTATAGGAGATATTTTTCCATTTGATCGTTTATTTTTGTATATTTTAGTATTTAAAATCTTTTCCTCATGTAGGTTTTGCCCATTTCTTGTTAAATTTATTCTTAAGTATTTAATCTTTGTTGCCACAAACTGTTTACTACTATAAGTTTTTCAAATAACGTTTGAGATTTTTAATCTCTAATTTAACGTAGTTCCCATACCATATGTATGATAAGTCACTGTCTACATTTCAAAAAATACTTCAGCTGTAGGTAAAGGTATAAATATGTTAAATTTTCCTGTTTTCTCTCATGCATTGTCCTTGTGACCCTAATTAAGGGGTCATATGGAAAGCCTGGGCTAATGTGTTAAATCACCTGTATGATTTGCTGGAGAATTGCTTTAATTCCACTTAAGAATATGCAATTAATGAAAGTCAGGTGTGAAAACAACGCTGTTTGCCAAAACACAATACATTTTGTCATCTGATCTTTTTTCCTGCTGAGTGTGGATCATTATGAGAATAGCCTTTGCCTTCGAATTATTTCTTTAATCCTTGATTACGTAGCAATCAGCCCTCATACCAGTTTTACTTCCTTCCCAGATTGCTAACATGTTTTGGGTTCAGAGGAAGAAATGTTTACTAGTACTTGAGCCTGGAATCTTTCCATGGGAAAAATAAAACTCCTCTCTGAAATGAGTGAAGGTTTACATAACATACAGAACCCAATTGAGTGTGTGTGTGGCAGTGAGAGGGAAGTGGGGAAATGGAGATTAAATGCAATAGCAGTACAGTATTTTTAAAATATATAATTATTTTATTTATTTTATTATAGGAACTCTTTTTATGTATACCTATATTCCTACAAGATTATTTGGTAAGAACACTTCCCTTTTTAAAGGCTTGATAAAGCACTGATTTATAATGTTATGCATATCTTTTCACACTTAAAATGTGTCTTCCAAATATACATTGAATTCTTGGTATTTTGAGGGCAGAGTTTGATTTTGCATTGCTTTTAATAATTGAAATTACTACTGCACTTGGGCATTCTAGTTTTCTTAATAGTTCCTAGAGCCAATCAAAAATGAAAAATTTAATAAAGAAGTAAAAGATTTTTCACTTTGTCAAAAACATCAATTGATAATGTAAATTATTTTGGGAGTCTCTTTATAACACTTTCTAAAAATATTACAATTTCTGTATCAAACACCAAATACTGCATCCCAGAATGTGAACATTCTTGTATAATATTTTTAAATATTTTTTTTTTTTATATTTAGGAGGTAAGTCGAAGTTAGAACTGTATATTTAGCAAATCCTCTTCCCACCAATTATTGTTGATATCAACAAGATTTAGAATTTTCATTGACCAATGTATAATCTGCCCCAGTAGGTTATGGATTAAAAATACGTATATTTGCACATTTTTATGCTTTGCAAGCTTGGATATTGCCATCTCGGTGACATTCTGATTTGTGTTTTTAATGCATTAACCAGCTATAAGAAAAGTGCATTTAGCTAAAGACTAGTATTTTTCTTAGATGATGGTATTTTTTTCCTTGGTGCTCTGTGATTATTAAATGTTCTAAGTTACATTTTTGCAAATAGTTGTTTTGATGAGTTACTCTCTAATGAAACCCTAAAATAAGCAAAGTGCTAAAATGACAAGTAGTACTTTGATTTCTCCATGCGAAGAACATGTTTAGAGAGCTAAAATAAAAGGGGAAATTCCAGTGAAGGAAAAGAAATAAAAAGTAAATGAGGTAATCAAAGTCAGAGAAATTGATATTGGCAGGTCCTGAATGATGTTCCTAGATGAGCAATCTTTCAAAATACTTCTTGTACATTGCTGCTATTCCTTTATTTATTATTAAAATAACATGATCCATGAGGAGCTTGGGGTGACTCTCGGCCTAGCTAATTCTAATTAATCCAGTCAGGGAGAGCAGTAGGGTAAGTGGAGCAGTCTATCGGATTGAAATTCATAACTTAATTGAGGTCAAAGTCCCGGTCTGGGAGAACAAAAGTCTTTTGCTAGGACCAGGCAGATCAATAGCAATAAATATCTGGCTTGGATACAAGTAGCTTATAGTGACAGATTATCTGACAGTGGCCAGAGGTCTTGGTTCTGTTAAGGGCAGTCTTGAGCATGCCATGGTTCTTGCTGATGTTCAATCCATACCCGTGACACTTGGAAGGAAGGAAGTGGTACTGTCAAGAACTCTTGAAAGTCTTATGGAAGCAGTATGTACGAAACTCCAGTGCCTTCTGTTTGTTATTATCCAATGAATGTTCCCTGGCGACACATTTTTTAAGTGGCAAAGTAGTTTCTATCATCTTGCCAGTAAGAGCAAAAGGATTTGCAAAGTTGATTGATCTTGAGAGCTAGCTTTACCATTAATAATTCCAAACGAGTATATAGGATTACTTTAGGGGAGGAACATAATACAAGATCCTATTGTCTTGATTTGTATATAACTGTAAAAGTTAAGAGGACCATGTTATGTTAACATTAAGGAGTTAGTGTTAGCTCCTTTAAGTTTGATAATGGTGTGGATATATAGGAATTTTCCTTGCTTTTAGGTGCACACTGACATGTTTAGGGACAAGATGGCATGATGGTTATAATGCCTTTAACTTACTTCAACAAAAAAGATAAAGGTAAAGGAAAGAAAACATGGTAAAATGTTACCAATTATTAAGTATGAGTAATAGGGCTCTACCTTTCTGTATGTGTAAATATTTTCTTTTTATTTAAGATTTTATTTATTATTTTTCAGAGAGAAGGGCAGGGAAGGACAAAGAAAGGGAGAGAAGCATCAATAATGGTTGCCTTTCACCTGCCTCCAGCTAAGGACCTGGCTGGAGACCTGGCATGCAACCTGGTTATGTGCCCTGATTGGGGAATCGAACCAGCGACCTTTGAGTTCTCAGGCCAGTGCCAATCCACTGAGTCACCAGCCAGGATCTATATATATAAATATTTTCATTAAAAAATCACAACAAAAAAGACCAATGTGATAAAACCATGAGGCTAGCATATAACCAGGGAAGTTCCCATTCTGTTCTTATGTTTAATTTCTACTTAGTTGTCAAAAGCTTAGCTGTTCTTTTATGCATTATATTGTTTATCCATAATAATTTAATTACTATAAAACTTTGCATTCCACTTATCATTTAATAACAGTATTGCCACTGAGTCTCAGCTGCCATCTGTTTGTTGGAAGGTAGCTACTGAGACTTGCAGTGGTTGGTCTCGTCAAGTACAGAGAGCTTTGTAGTATCTATTCCATCTCCATTGACACGTCTCTGGTCCAGACTGTCATTCCTTCACTCATCTGTTATTGTGGCAACTTACATGATTTTTTGATCCTGCATAATTATGACAGATTAGTCCTCCTTAAATGTCCTGATCTAAATGCTACTTTAGTACCTAAATGATTCTATTATCAAAAACTTCTCGTAGTTTTGTACCTGTGAATCAATTCTCGACTTTCATGAGTGACTCTCAGAGCCCCACCTCTGGGACCAAGCTGGCCTGTCCAGTGTTTCTCACTTTATGACACTGGTGAGCCCACTTTGTGTATCTCAGAAGTTTCTAAACCTGGATCACCAGAATTCACTATAGATTTTTTTTTTTTAAATAAGCTTCAGCTCCAGAAATTATGACTCAGTAGGTGAGTTGGGGTTGAGAGGTGCTAGGAAGATGAAAACCTCAAAATTATAAATTGTCTGCCTATCATTCTGTGTAATTCTAACCCATACTTGCACCTGCAAGTCCTTCAGTGCTACCTGTCTTTAGTGGGAGTTAGGCTAAAAACAATCAGATGAAACTAATTCATTTCTTTTTTTAAAAATTTATTTTTATTGTTATTATAGTATATCCATCCCCTTTTTACTCCCCTTTGTCCCCTTCCTCACCCACCTAATTCATATCTGTATGCGTCACTAACAACTGTTTAGAATTATCAGATATGATTTCACTTTTTTAAATTATTTTATTTTTTAAAAAGATTTTATTTATTATTTTTAGAGAGAGGGGAAGGGAGGGAGGCAGAAAGGGAGAGATGCATCATTGTATGGTTGCCTTTCACCTGCCTCCAGCTACAGATCTGGCTGGAGACCTGGCTTGCAACCTGGTTATGGGCCCTGGCTGGGAATTGAACCAGCAACCTTTGGGTTCATAGGCCAGTGCCTTTCCAGTCAGTCACCAGTCAGGGCTCAAAAGATTTTATTTATTAATTTTAGAGATGGAGGAAGGGAGAGAGAGAGAGAGAGACATCAATGTATGGTTGCCTTTCACCTGCCTCCAGCTATGGACCTGGCTGGAGACCTGGCCTGCAACCTGGTTATGTGCCCTGGCGGGGGAATCAAACTAGCAACCTTTGGGTTCGCAGGCCGGCACCTTATCCACTGTGCTACCAGCCAGGGGATCATTTCATTTTTTTAAGGAGCAATACAAATTTACATATAATCCTGTTGGCTGAGCACTTGTTACTTTTCAAATATTATGCAAGATGTATCTATATATTGGTCTTTTTTTTTTTTCTTACAATAATTCTATGAGATGAATTTTTTCCATATAATGATCCAAAGGCACATAGTTGCTGCAATGTGGAGATTCAAATTCAAGTTTTCCAATAACAAATAAACTCTGATTGGTAAATTTCCTGTTAATTTATCAAACCAAAGTGGAAACACGAAGGCTTTTTTAGAGAAGGTATTTTTTAGCAGAACAAAAAACAAGGCAGTTTAGCCCAAATGCTGCTGCCCCAGAGCCATCTGCACACAGCCATGGTCAGCCCCACCGTGTTCTCATCACTGTCAGGGGTGAGCCCTTGGGCCATGTCTCCTTCAAGCTGTGTGCAGACAAATTTCCAAAGACAGAGCAAATCTTGTGCTCTGAGCACTGGGGAGAATTCAGTTATTAAGCTTCCTGCTTTCACAGAATTATTCTGGGATTCAGGTGCCAGGGTGGTGACTTCACACACCACAATGGCACAGGCAGCTGGTCTATCTATGGGGAGAAATTCGATGATGAGAATTTCATCCTGAAGCACACAGGGCCCTTGCATCTTGTTCGTGGCAAATACTGGACCCAACATAGCAGTTCCTAGTTTTTCATCAACACTGCCAAGTGTACTGTGTCAGCCATGGAGCACTGTGGTTCCAGGAATGGCCAGACCAGCAAGAAGATCACCATTGCAGACTGTGGGCAACTGTTAATAAATTAGACCTGTTTTATCTTAACCTCCGGGCTATTCCTTCTGCAGCTCAGGAGAGCATCCCTTCACCCCATCTGCTAGGAATGTTCTCTAACGTTAATGCGCGTGCCGCAGTTCAGGGGGTTCCACATTTTCCTTACCCCTTCCAAGTCCAGATGGATTGCAGAGTTAGGTTTATGACTATAAATAAAAACTAAACAGCAACAGAAACAAGGCAATCCAACATGAGGTCATTTTCCAGTGTGTTTCTGCACTTTGTGACCTTTTCTTATTTGGAGCTCACCTATTTTCTGTAAATTCATGTTTGCACCAAAATGATAATAAAACAACTCTCTGAGGACAAATTGGGGACCAAAGGTATACTCTTTAATGGGTCGCTTGGAATCTAATTGTAGTCAGAGACTATGTACCTTAAGTTCAGGAAAGAATGGTAGAAAAATTCCTGTTCAAGGAAGACAAAATTAAGGAAGAACCGCAGATCTCAAGAAAACATCACTCAATTTGTAGACTATTATCCAATAGTCTTATTTAACTAGTGTTATTGTATTATTTGTATTTAGTTTATTGTCCACAAAGCATTTTCCCTCTAGTTGGACAGTGAATTTCTTAAGGGCAGAGATCATGTTTTCTGTGTCTTTAATATTCCTACTGGTCTTTTTCATAATGTTTGAGATACAGTACACATTCCATAAATATTATAAAGTATTGGGAAATGCTTGTTCCTTTGTAGATAAATACTTGCCCGGCCTGAAATACATACACATGCATGTGTATAGGCACACATGTGTGCATGCAAAATTCTTTCTTCATGAAAGTGTCACTTCTGGTAGCGCCCTGACCTCGCCTTGTCCTCCAACTACAGCCTCCCTTTGGATGCTGTCTTTTGTGCTCCTGTAATGTACCTTGTTTACATCTTTCATAGCATCTATCATTCTTTTTCACAGATATCTCTCTTCATAGGACTCTAGGCTCCTTGAGTTTAGGAACTTTGATCTTTCTATTCCAAAATGCTAATGCATTACCAGACACATCACTTAATAATATGTGTTTAATATGAACAACGAATAAAGGTTTATAATAGAAAGGATACTTCTACGAAACTTTTTTAAGAAATTTATGGAAGGAAAAAATAGATTGGTAAAATTTGGTCTCAACAAGGTTAACTGAATACTTCATGACTTTCTGGTCAGTATGCTTATTACTATGTAGAGAATTGCTAGAGAGAGGCAGGCCTGAACAAATATGCTGTAACATGTATATCAGAGTTCACACCCCAGTGTTTTGATGGCAGATCTTACCCTCAGGTTCCATCACACTGACTCAGTGCGTTTAGAATTCACAGCCATGTTATGCGTTTTCTGAGGATGACAAGAAGTTCTGCATGTCCTTAGTCGTTTCTTATTGATAATGAAATTCTCCTGTGCAGACATTATTTTGTTTACCAGGATTCCCCCTTCAGCGTGACTTTTAATTCTCACAGCTCGTAATTTTCTTTAATAAGTTATATTTTTCTGTCATTTTTATATTGGATACACCTTTTGTGAAGTTTTGATCTAAGAGTGAACAACTAGCTCAGTACAGTGTGAATCAAGTTCAAATTACTTTGAGTTCACGGAACACCCAGTGTCATCTTATTTTTACATCTAACTGAATTATAGGACACTGTCAAAGTGTTATGTCGTGGTATAGTAAATTGCTCCGTCTTAATGGTCCCCTGGCTACATTCTTTCTTGCTATTGCTATAAACCAGAAATTGTTGACATCTTACATTATCATAAGCTTGAAAACAAAAGAACTGTTTTTTTTTTTTAATCCCCAAGCAATCCACCTGCTTCGCCATTAAGCTTTCTGAATATCTTAGCTACGTACAAATGAATTATAATGTTTATATACTTTAGAGATGACTGCCCTCAGAATTGGATTAATTCCATAATTCTGTAACTTTTTTAAAAGGCAGGCAATTCCTCCTCATTGAACTCGAGAAATGGATCAGTCATCTTCCTTAAAACTTGTTTGAATGTTGAAGTGGTAGTTCAGGGATGATTTCTGAGATTTATTATTTAAATGTATGCATGTTATAAAATATATTTGGCTTTGCTTAGTGTTGCTGAGTCTAAAATGTTCTTCTAAATGTCACATTATGAGGATGAATTAAAGATGAAAGAATTACACAAAGTAACAAATGAGTCAACAGAGTCGGGTCTAGAAATGGTCAAGCTTGCTTTTTTGATGATCAAACTGATATACTCATGGAGTGGTTAATAATCCCTGAAAGATGGGAGTAAGATAGTTCAGGAAAAATGATTTTTCAAAGAAAAGGTGATTTTTTTCCGTAAAACAAGTGCTATAGAATATTTATGGGCCATGTTCATATGCACATATATCGAGATTGATTATGCGCAAATATCATCTGTGGAGAATCTGATGGTTATCCGGGACCTAGGTGAACAGTGAGCCTGCAATGTAGTGTCACTCTTACAAGAGCCAACTTGATGCTGCCACTATAGTGGCAAATATAATCTGTAAAACTCAAAGCAAAAATACCACTATATACATAGAAGAGTATAATGAATATACAGCATCAAGTTTAGATTTTTGTGTTTCCGTAGGATGTGGATAAATTTGAAGAATCTAGACAAGGATTTTTAAAAATTAGTAGTTTGGAAATGGAGTTTTTCAGGAAAGTATTATGGTCACAAACTGGCATGGTGGTATGCTGCCCAGAGACCTGTTTTGGTTTGGCACTCATAGTTTTACCTGCAGCTTATTTGCAATTTACTGCCAATTAATTTCACATACAAATGCAGATTTCAGCCCTGGCTGGTGGCTCAGTGGATAGGCGCTGGCCTGCAAACCCAAAGGCCGCTGGTTCGATTCCCAGCCAGGGCGCATAACCTGGTTGTAAGCCAGGTCTCCAGCCAGGTCTGTAGCTGGAGACAGGTGAAAGGCCTGTCTCCTCCCTCCCTGCCCTTCTATCTGGAAATAATGAATAAAATTTGTTTTAAAAATGCAGATTTTAGGATTCTCTTGAGAAAAGTGAGAATATGGCAGTCCTAGGCCCGTTCCCTTGTGGCAGCAGTCAGCCAGGGCCCAGTGGCTCCTGCCCTCTGCTGTAGCTCTCCTGTTCCCCTGGCCCTGCTACTGCTTTCTGACCCAACTAACCACCCCCCTTTTATGTTGTCTGTCCCAAGTCACTGGAGGGTTTATAACCTTGTGTGTAGAAAGACTATGCTTGGAGTCAAGTTGCCTGGATTTCAGTTCCTCTTCAGCCACTAACTGTGTGGCCTTGAATCAAGCCTAATTGTAAAGTCTGAAAGAGAGAAAGGCATTCAAAGATCATCTGTGGTCAGGAATCCTGTCCAAAAAAACTTTCGAAAGGCAGGGAAGCCAGCTAGCCTCTCTGTTTGAACACTTCTCCTTACTTCACAAAGTAGCTCTTATAAGTAAAAATTTCTCTTACATGCTGAGTTTACTTCTGCCCATATGTAATACTAAAACTGCACAATTATGTAAGTATTTTCTCATTACTATAGAACAGAGTAGAATTATAGTGAATAGATGTGACATGAAAGACAAAGTGCACACCTTTATATTTTCTTTTATTTAAAAATGTAATTTGTGGCCCTGGCTGGTGGCACAGTGGATAAGACGCTGGTCTGCGAACCCAAAGGTCACTGGTTCGATTCCCAGCCAGGGCACATAACCAGGTTGCAAGCCAGGTCTCCAGCCAGGTTCGTAGCTGGAGGCAGGTGGAAGGCCACCATACATTGATGTTTCTCTCCCTCTCTGCCCCTATCCCTTCCCCTCTCTCTGAAAATAATAAAATCTTAAAAGAAAAAAAAAAATCCTTTAAAAAAAAAAAGTGTAATTTGTGTGTAAAATGTGCTAGGCCACCAAACAGGTAAATGCTTTTAAGGAAAGCACTTTAGAAATATGAATATTATTACATTAATTAGATTTTAAACAGACCAGTTAGAGTTCTACTGTAGACTTAGTAACCAGTCTTTGCTGTATCATTGTTTTAAATATTTGCCATCTCTTTGAAAACAAGAAAGGGAAAGTAAAAAGGGAAAGAAGATTTAAAGACATCCTGCGTTCTTATTGATATAATGGCATTTGTCAGCACGTTCATACTTTTTAATTTTCCAGGACGCAGACTTAATCCCATGAGCTCACATCTAATACCAGGAGAGGGTATGAGATGAGCTGTCCCTGTGGTTCAAGCTGCCACGTGAGGGTGTCCCCTTCCTGTGGAGCTTTCTAATGGGGTACAAGGGCCTCTCTGAGGGGGAGCGGCAGGACGCCTTCCCAGGCTGCTGGAGAGTGCACCACGGGTTCAAGGACACACGAAGTATACCGTGCGCACAGGCTTCCGCTCCTGCTCCTTCCTCCGCTGATTGGCAAGGTTAACTGAGAGGCTGAGCGGTCTACAGTGATTTAATTAGACCCGCCACTTTAGACCACCGCTTTATTCCTTCCCCTTCGCCCCTCCCCTCCAAGCACCAACCCTTCACCTTCTTTGTCTTTGTAGGCTGGGCTTCGCCATTACCTTTCTCTCTTCCTTTCCCCTGAGTTTGTGTCAAATTTTGACATTTTGTGAATCAGAATAAGGGATTCAGGAGTAAAGTAACTTGTGTCATTGAAAGTTTTGGTATAAAATATGTCTATTACTTATGGATGGTTTACATTTTATAAAACTCTAAATCCCTTACCTTCATTTTTTTTTCCAACTTAAACCTTCCCTAGCCATTTATCTTTGAGCTGATGCCAAATACGCAGCATTTCAACTGAAAAGATACATCTTACTAAGAAGTGGGGGGAGGGTGAAAAAGGGAAAGTGCTCCTATAGCCTGCACTGTGCTCTTTTTTTGTTTTTTTAAAAGATTTTATTCCTTATTTTTAGAGAGAAGGGCAGGGAGGGAAGAAGGAAGGGAGAGAAACATCAACATATGGTTGTCTTTCACCTGCCTCCAGCTACGGACCTGGCTAGAGACCTGGCTTGCAACCTGGTTATGTGCCCTGGCTGGGAATCGAACCAGTGACCTTTGTGTTCACTGGCTGGCACCTTATCCACTGAGCCACCAGCCAGGGCTGCTTACCTTCATTTTGACTTACCTTAATTACTACATAAGGAAAGAGAATTGTTACTTATATTAGCAATTCACTTAGATTGACGAATAAAACTCCACAGTCCTCTTATCAAAAATTGGTTTGTACATAATGAATTCCTTTCACAACAGTTTTTTTAAAAATAATCTTTTAATTACAACGTGAACAATGTGCGAAGTTACAATAGAATAGTAAGTATAATGAACTTCCATGTATCATAACCCAGTTTCAGCAGTTACCAACTGCTGGGCAATCTTGTTTAATCCTCACTAGTACCCCACAGTAGGAGGTTAACCTTTTTAGGAAAGATAGAGTAAAGCAGTGCACACCAGAGAGAAAGGACTTGCATGTAGAATTTTAAAAAACAATTTTAAAAGGTTCATACACTTGCCGAAGCCCTTCCATGGATCTCCCAGGAATCTGAAGAATCCAGAATTAGTATCCCTGCATTTCAGCAAAGAGAATGCTAAATGTCCTCATCTGTTCTGTTCACCTGAATATCAGGTTTGGGGATCGGTATAGGTCCTTCTATGAAAACAGTGTCTTTAAGCTAATGGCAAGGGCTTTTAATGACTCAGTATTCCTTATGGAATCTTAATATACACCCTTACTCCAATGATCAGTTTCTTTTCCATTTAGTGCTTATTAGCTTGTCATTTTATAATTGATATTTCTTTGATCAATGTTGACACATTAGGAAGACTTTCAACGACTCAGCTTTCAAAGCCTTAACAACAGAATTTCATCTAGAGCTTCAGATTTGTTCACTGCCAACAGCGAAAAAGAGGAAACTGCTTCTCCCTATACAGAGAGGATGGAATATCTAATAATGAAGTGCATTAAGGTGTTAGGGACTTTAGAAATAAAGCTGTATCTTTTTTTCCATGAAAAGAGGATACTGGCTTCTAATTACTAATTTTTACAATTAAAGTGTATTTATTGAAAGGATAGGGATAGCTGATTGTATGTGACAAAATGGTGCTCTTTTTCCCAGCCTGCTTCCAGTCCCTTTATTGTCAGCGGGCACTTGGCTGAGTTTCCCCCTGGAGTAGCAGTGGTGACAGTGTAGCCCAGCACACAGGCCATCCAGCCAGAGGCACAACAGCCAGCAGCCCCTGTCGGGCTGTCTCACTGTGCACCCTGCTGTGTCTGCTCTGATGTGAGCTAAAGGAGAAGTAGTTGATGTAATTTAATTATTAATCACTGTATTTTGGAGTACTAAGATTATCTTTTGTGTTTGTCATAGTCCTCCTCCCCCATATGTGTGTGTGAGTGATAGAGCCTGGAGTAAAGTACACAGTTCTCACTTGCGAATGGTCGAGAACATTTCTACTAAAATAATAATTCAGGAAAGAAACTGCCCTCACCAGCCAGGGCACATAACCAGGTTGCAAGCCAGGTCTGTAGCTGGAGGCAGGTGAAAGGCAATCATACATTGATGTTTCTCTCCCTCTCTGCCTCTCTCCCTTACCCCATCTCTAAAAATTAAAAAAATAAAATAATAAAAATGTCCTCCTGGCTGGTGGCACAGTGGATAAGGCACCAGCCTGCAAACCCAAAGGTCACTGGTTCGATTCCCAGCCAGGGCACATAACCCGGTTGCAAGCCAGGTCTCCAGCCATATCTGTAGCTGGAGGCAGGTGAAAGTTAGCCATACATTGATGTTTCTCTCCCTCTCTGCCTCTCTCCCTTCCCCTCTCTCTAAAAATAATAAATAAAATATTTTTTAAAAATTTAAAAATAAAAAAATTTTTAAGTTCTGCCTTCCGGTATTCCCCCTATAACAGTTCACTTTGTAACTGTTATACTTCCAGTTTGGAAGTACTTTTAGTATTCTTTTTTTTTTTTTTTCATTATTTTTTAGAAAGAGGGAAAGGGAGAGAGTCAGAGAGGGAGAGAAACATCAATATATGGTTGCCTTTCACCTGCCTCCAGCCACAGACCTGGCTGGAGACCTGGTTTGCAAACCTGGTTATGTGCCCTGGCTGGGGAATCGAACCTGCGACCTTTGGGTTCGCAGGCCGGCGCCTTATCCACTGTGCTACCAGCCAGGGAGTACTTTTAGTATTCTATTGAAAAGGACAAAATTTAACAACAACAACAATACAGAATGTTTAATGGTTATATCTTTTTAACAAATAGACCAAAATAAATGTATGATCTTTGAAGGACACTATGTACCAATTTATATGTTTCTAAATATATATGCAACCTATAGAACATAAAAGTCAATTTGCTTTCCTTAATTGGTGTTTCTAGGATTTGAAAAGTCGTCAGGCGCAGGGTTTTGCTCCGTCCCAGGCCAGGGCCACGCAGGGCTGCAGGCGCCGGGCTGCGCCTCTGTGGACAGACTGGCCGGCCCTGGTCACCCCTGTCCCGTCAGGGCGAGTCTCTTCAAGGCCGCATTCTTGAAGAAAAGTTTCAAGAAGCTCAGTACAAAAATATCACTTACAACATGATTAACCATCACTTTCAACACATTCTAAAAGGTTTTCATTTTAAAAAGTGTCTGTAAAATCTGTTCACCTGTTTTACAGATTCTGTTGTGGTTCGTTGTTACTTGGGCTGAGGTCGGACTGCCATTGGGGGTGCCCTGACCTCCCTCGGCAGGGCACCCAGCACATCTAAGCACCTGTTTTGTTTTGTTTTTGTAAAGTTGCCTGCAACGTAAACTATCCCCACCTACAGTTTATTAAACCTTGACATACTGCATTACTTAAAGAGTGCTCAGAGGAAAATTAAAACCCTTTCGACTAGGTTTTGCCATGCAGGGAAATTTTTAGTGACATTTAAAAGGTTTCTCTTGTGTTCCTCTAATGGGATAAATAAAGGCTCGTTTCAGCCCAGCAAATGGGGGCACAATCCAATTTCCTTGATTCCATCAAGGCACTCTTAAAGCATTAGTCTGTACAGTAAAAAAAAAATTCAGCTGACCCCCTCTGCCTGATGGCTTTGAAAAGTGTCCTGATGTGTAGGTATTTGCCCAACGCAGCATACTTGGTGGTTGCTCTTCCAACACAGTCGTTGATGGAAAAATCTTCTGCGAAGCTCCAATAAATGTCAGTGTACGTTACAGAACCATAAAACCAGCGCTCCAGTCTGTCTATAATGGTCTCTCTAATGGGCAGCCTTTCATTGGAAGATGAAAAGAAACCCTGTCAAGTATGTTTCATATTAAGGAAAAGGTAAATTGTTTAAAACTATATTTTAGGAAACTTTTTGTTACATCTAATTATTTTGCCGTGGTTGATGCTTGTGCCTATCCAAAAGATGGTGCTCATTAGCAGAGAATGTACTGGCAAAGTACAGTGATCCTCAAATGCTGGCTTGTGGAAACGAATGGCTGGTCCCACCCTCCAAGTCTCCAGTTCTGTAGGTCCAGGGTGTCTGCTAACAATTTGCATCTTTAGCACGTTTTCTCATGAAACTGAAGCGGTTAGCCTGGGGCCTACCCTTGAGAACCACTGGCCTAAGGGATCTGTGAAAAGAGAGACTCATCTCTGGATCAGTGGTTCAAAATTTAAATCAAATTATGTAGTCTGAAAGTTATTAACATCTGGGACTTCCCTAATGGGTGAAAAATGTCTTGACGGGTATCAGTGCAGCTGAATGGACAGGCGTGTTTGACAGTTGGCCGCCTCATGGGCAGCCTTGAAATTCCATTTGGGGGGCCACGGAGACAAAGCTTTCAGTTGAGAGAAGAGTGGGGTGCCTGCATGTTGTTTAAAAGAATAGAAACTGATCATGTTTCCTGTGACCTGCTGCATAATAGTAGAACGAAGCTGTCTTTTATGAGACCCTGATACTGAAAATTTTCTTTTTAACAAGACCTTCTGCCCTTTAACCATGTAAAACCCCAAAGCACTTTCCTACTCATTTTTTTAAAAAGTAAATTACATTTGGTATCTGATTCTTTGATATTTGACCATTTTGCTTAAGAAACATGGTCATTGTGTCATGCAAAATATTTCATCCTAGCTATATCAGAAGTATTTCATTTGAAATGCTTAGAATTTCTAATAGCCCACTTCCATTCTAGAGTCTAGAACTTAGACACATGCTGTTTATCCACTTGTCCTTCGAATGCACCTGTGTAGTAAATAGACAAAAAAACCAACAACAAACCTTTTAGACAAGAAATTATCTCAGTGAGAGATTTGTTGACATACAAAAATTATAGAAGCAAAACTAGAATAAAAGAGGGAAAGAGGCCCAGTAAACCCAAATGGACCCTATATAAAGAGGGGGGGTCCAGCACCCAGGCCCCTTTTCTCTGGTGGAGGGACACCTGTGATAATAACCACATTGTGTCTGTTCCTACAATGCGGGAATGCTTCGTAGTGATAATATTCTTCTGTTTCACAGTTCTTCATTCTTCTGTCAAGTGCATGCCATCAGAACACATGCTCTTCATAAAATATGTATTTTATATTTGCAAAACACTTTTTAAAAGGGCATCTACATACATTGGTTTCGTATCATCCTCAAAGCTGTTGTTTGTTTTTAATATTTTTCTTTTAAAGTCATGGAAATACCATATAATAGAGATACCGAGGGCCCCAAAAATCTGACTGAAAGAA
Source organism: Noctilio leporinus (assembly GCA_004026585.1). Taxonomy (NCBI): domain Eukaryota; kingdom Metazoa; phylum Chordata; class Mammalia; order Chiroptera; family Noctilionidae; genus Noctilio; species Noctilio leporinus. The sequence continues at coordinate 14,854 of PVIW01000043.1, read as the reverse complement.
TGTTGTTTGTTATAAATATTGTTGTTTTGGTCATTGGCACTGTCACTGGGAAGCACAATAAATGTTGCTGTTTTAAAGAGTTATCAGTTGCCTTGTGCTTCCTTTGGGAGTAAGGGTGCTATCTCCATTACTTAAAACTCAGCTAGAAAATAATTAAAGGTGACTTTGAGATTGCCTGAGGTAAGTGAATGGAGTCGGGTAATCAGCACTTTTCCGGAGCCCTCCAGCAGGCCCTCTAGTCCTCTGAGCCCTACAGTTTGGGGTCCCCACCCCGCACCACCTTTCTTGTTTGGTTTGGTTTTCCCTCAGCGGAGGATAGGTAATCCTGTCAGATGCTGTTGCTCCACCCTTGTCCCGGGCATTATTCTGCACCCCTCCCTGCGGGGCGGGGAGACCGAAGATGCGCCCGGAGGAGGGGAGGTCAGTGTAGAAGTGGTAGGGTTCACCTCTGCTGCTCCGATGCCCGACAGCTGGCCTCATGTGGGCCTGGTGCCAGCAGGGTCTCTACAGGCTTTGTGGCAGAGATTATTTAAAGGAGATTAATCCCTCTAAACCCCTTATATTTTAATTATTTCTGTATGTATTTATAAAACCTGCAGTCTGCTCGTTTCAGGGCACAACTGTCCAAGCCCTTATCTTTAACCTGGTTTCCACAGTCAGACAAGTACAGCGTATCCCTGTCACCACAAAGCATACACCACTGATTTGATTTTCCTGGTTGTTACGTTTGGGTTCTTTGTGTTGTTGTTTTGGCTGGTCTTGGTGTTTCATTTATGCTTGATTTCGTTACCATCACTGTTTTATGAAAGGGTAATTAAAGTTAATAGGACTTATTTTAGAATATCTGCTAAAATGCTGTTTTCTTATGACATGATAGGAATCTAAACCTGTAGACATGTAGAATGTGGAAACCTTAGGGTATAATGAAAAACAGCAGTCTTTCAGGGTATTATTATTTAAAGATGGGTTAGCAGACAGGCCTCCCATGCTTTCCAGCATTGTCAGCTAACTTCATGCCTGACCGGGGCATCCGGAACGAAGATTTCTACGTCCCCAGTTAATGTTGAGGGCTGTGAAACATGTCCTCTGGATTCAGATGATCACACAGAGCTTAGGAACTGCCCTCCGTGCCCCCGGAGCATCCGGTCTCGGCCACCATGAGGCCTGGAGGTGCTTCCCCGGCAGGGAAGCAGGCCTGTCTCCTGGGCTCTCACCCCTCCTTCAGAGGCCAAGGGAGGATCATCCTCCTGGGGCCTTCAGTGTCTAGGGAACTCTCAGGGCTGCCTTGATCCAGAATCTGTTCACGGTATCAGTTACTTCGACTGTCCTTTTTCCTCTTAGTTGGATCTCTTCATCTTTAACTGAATGAATGTTGACAGGGGGTGGAGGAGGGATCTTGGTTAGGCACAATGTTAGTAATTTGGATAATGTTTAATATCCAAATTCAACAATAACTGTTGCTTATGTTCTAGAAATGGGAATTAGACAATGAACTTACAAAACTTGCCATTTCTTTACTTCATTTCTATAAAGGACGTAAGTTTAAATCCTCATGGCGTTAAGCTTACTAGATCATTTTGACCTGTGCCGAATTTTAGTCCCCTTATTTTTAAAATGGAGCTACAGCCTACTTACTTTAGGATGTTAGTTTCAAATAAGTTGGTATATATGAGTGTTCTGTAAAATGATATAGAAGAGTAAACTTTTGTTTTCTTAAAAGAAAGAAAAGCATGTCTGAATTAAGAAAGACCTTGTGAAGTCATGTAGTATAATGAAAGATCTTTATGTTTTGTGAGTGGTTTGTTAGCTTTTTCCTTGTTTCTTTCCCAAAAATGTTTCTCTTCCCTGTAATTGTTATTTTTAAAAAACTTTATTTAATATAATGTCTATTTTGGAAGTATATATTACCATAAAAAATCAGCATATATTACCATTAAAATTCTAATCTAGTGTTATAATATAAACAGCAGTCAGTAATATATTCATTATTATGTATTATATTACCTAATACAAACAATCTATATTTTATAATATGTTCTCATATTTGAATTGGTCTAAACTTCTTACATATATATACAGTGTTAACCTAACCCTATGCCAAATTCTATTCAAAGCTAGGGAAATTCGGAGTTAGAAATTCTTATCTGACTTGAAGACAATTAGAACATGCTTCAAAGTTTTAAATAAAAAAAATAGCGTGCTTAGGACAGTGCTTGCAAAAGGAATTGGAGACTAGATTAATTATTATAAGAGAGGCTCTTGTAGGAATTACTGGATTAGGATGGTAGGACCCAGATAGGGTCCATTACTGTGGAAGAAGAATTAGAGATGCAGTACAGAAGGAGAATTCAATCAGCCTTACTTGATGAAAGGCAGTATAACAGATAAAGAAAAGGGATGTAAGTTGAATATAACTCCAAAGCCATGGACAAAAAGATTTATATTTTTGACATGGCTGATTTTCAGGGGCTATTATTAAATCCTTGGGGGGAAAATGTCCTAAAGAAAAAGAAAAAAAAAAAAAAAAGCTAACAAGAGGACATTTGTACACATAGAGAGATGTTTTTCCAAAAGAATAGTAACTGATTCTAAGAAAAGGCTGAATCTTAATTTTATCCCCTCAGAATACTGAAAAATCCCCTTGTAAATACGAAGATATGCAAAGAAACCCACCAAATCACCATAGTGTTTAAGAGCATAAGCTTTGGAATCAGAGACCGAAAGTTCAGGTCCTGCCACTTGTAAATTTTGTGACCTCAGATGCAGACACTTAACCTAAATTTCAGTTTCTCTGTTTGTGAAATTAGATCATTTAATGCTTACGTCATAAGGTTTTAGAATGGATTAAGGAAGAGAACGGTGTAAATTGCTTTGTGCAGTAACAGACTAGCCACTACCATCATTGTTTTTACTCATAACCGACTAAAGTCAATCTCGCTTGTGATATTGGCAGGTTACAGGCAGAATGGTATAGAAAATTAAGTATCAGGGAAATTGGCTGAAATGCTCATCTTTATCTGTTTACTACTCATAGAAGACATTGCATATGTCTTTATTGTAGAGTTCTAATGCATAAGTGACTTGATGAAGTTGTCTTTTTTTTTTCTTATTTTTAAAACTGCATCAGAAATTAAGACCTTTTTATTTGCTTCCTATTTGTACAGCCATACACAAAAGTTATTAAATTACAGTAGGACTGGGAGGAAGAGGTACAGCAGTGGAATGAACTAAACCTAACATTTATTGAGACTCTATTCCCCTTAATACAATCATTCATTCCCCTTAATAAAATCAGTCGCGTATGCCAGGAAAATAGCTCAAAAATAGTTTTATCCTTGATGTATGGATTTTTTTTGTTTACTTTTCTTCCCATAGGCTATGTCCTATTTTATTGGGTCCCCAAAGAAAACAATGTATTAAATATTTCTTTAGGAAACCCAGGAAAGAATTCACAAAGCAGCACTAATGTGGACAGTAAAAACTGAAGTAAAAATCTTTTCCTGTTTTTTAAGGTGTTTTTTTTTTTTTTTTAATTACCCTAAAAGAGGATGAAAGTGTGTAGACCACCATTTGATAGTATTTATAGCCAAGTAGTTCTGGGGAAATTAACAGCACTAAAATCTGAAATCGTAGCTTCAAGGCACAGAGAGGGTTAAATCTCTGAGCTGTAGCAGCAGATTGTGTTTTCCTCTTGTGATCTGGGCTGACAAGACATCAGTATTCTATTCATCTGTTGGGAATTAGGCTGTTAATCCAATCAATGACTCTTGAGTGAGCGGTGGCCTACCTCCCCCACTGGGGAACAATCGGATCAAACTGCAGATTGGTTAAGAGCACAGTGCTGTCCTGTGTCAGGTGGACTTCTCCCTGGTGAATTAGGGTAGGGGAGGCTGTCTTGGCCCATTTAGCCTGCTCCTTAAATAGCCAGGTATGGACCTCACCCACGCGAAGGCATCTGGCGGTAGTGACAACAGGAATGCCACAGAAACCCATGGACTAACTCACTAAAGTGAGGGCGAAAAGAAGACATGTTTTCCAATATCCCACAAAACAAGTTATGTACAAGTTTTTGACTTCATTCACATTTTTTCCTATTCCTTAAACCCTAAGTCATTTTTTCTGCTAGGCTTTTTAGACAGTTATTGTTAACTGTTTTATGCCTTCGAGTTTTGTCAACCACTCAATAAGCTCTTCCTATAAATTTACCTTGCCCTGCCTGTATTTTTATAAGTCAGCAGGATACAAATAAATTTTAATGTAGATTATGGGAACACTAATTAAATACATTTTTAATTTTAAAATATCTTTCTCTGAGGAATGCTAATTAAATAAAATTTTAATTTTAAAATATATCAGTCTGAGCATACATAATTTTGACATCTTTTGCAGCGAAGCAGAATTTGATTTCTAATTACTGATTTAATAGTCCATTAAGTACATTTGGAAATTATTATTGAACTGATTACATAGATGTTCAGAGTTGCAGTTCTCTTCTATGAAATGCTGTCCCAAATTTTTCCTTTTAAACAATAAGGTGACATGAGCTATCATAAAGCAAAATATCCAAAGTGGCAAAGAGAAATTCTCAAAGAAGATACTCACTATTTCCAATCTTAGTGGAGGCAAGCTTAAAGGATAATTTTATTGCTTTCTATCTGCATTACCTAAGAGAGTTCCAAAAAGAGTTTCCTAAATCTGCCAAATTAATCCATTCATTCTGTGAATATTTAGTGTATACCTTTCATACACCCTGACCTCTCTGAAGCCTTGAAATGAGAAGCGTGAACAAGGCAGACAAGCTCCACGCTCTGGGAGTGCAAATCTAGTGAGGAACACACACCAAAGACAAGTAAATAAACAGGACCATATCAACTAAGTGCTAAGAAATAAATAAAGCATGTTGTTGCTTTGAGCAGAGTGGTCAAGGAAGACCTTCCCAGGCAGGAAACAGTTCAACGGAGGCTGCAGTCAGGAGAAGCCGCTGTGGTCATGCCCTGAAGCCTGAGGTGCCAACAACAGGCTTCCGTGCCCTGCACTCCAGGCCAGCGGGTTTCAGGCCGGGCCAGGCAACTGGACGTCCTTAGGAACTTTGTGAAAATAGGGAGAGCTGAGCCTGTCCCCAGAAATGAGGATTCAGCAGGGCAGAATGGGGTAGAACCGGTGTGTGCGGTGCTGTGAACGGGACTGAAAACCTCGCTCTACCTTGTGCAGTTTCTTCCCTAAACACATCACATCCTTCACTTCTTCTGCCTTTTGCTCATGTTTTTTCTTCTGTCTGTAATGTTTACCCTTTGCCTTTCACACATACGTTCCTCTCAGATACCACAGGGTACTAGTGAAGCATTCTTGCCCCAAAAAAGTTGAATCCAAATCTAATAGATGAATATACGTGATGATGATGTAAACAGCATCAAAAGAAAGTAGATGGCAAATCTGCACGGAGGGACATTCTGCTGAACAGCTATTTCTATGACAAGCCCAGTGACATTAAAGAAAAGTAAGGGGTCAGCTCTAGATGGAAAATTACCTGAGACATATCAATCATATGTAACATGTAAATCTTATCTGGGTCCCTCAGGTGTACAAGTCCATTATAAAAAGACATTTTAAAAACAACCAGGAAAATGTGGTGTGGTTATATAAGTAAATATTCATGTTTTTTAGAGTTGTATACAGAAATATGTGGGGGAGTGGGACATAATATCTAGAATTTGATTTAAATTATTTCAGTAAGAAAAAAGGGCCCTGGCTGGTGGCACAGTGGATAAGGCACCAGCCTGCGAACCCAAAGGTCGCTGGTTCGATTCCCAGTCAGGGCACATAACCAGGTTGCCAGCAGGTCTCCAGCCAGATTTGTAGCTGGAGGCAGGTGAAAAGCAACCACACATTGATTTTTCTTTCCCTCTCTGCCTCTCTCTCTTCCCCTCCCTCTAAAAATAATTAATAAAATCTTTAAAAAAAGAAAAAAGGGAACCAGTGAAGCAAACAGCAAGATCATTATAGTTGTTGAATCTGGGAGATGGTATATGGAAGTCTGTATGTTCTGTTTTTGTGTATGTGTGAAAATTTTTTTTAAAAGATTTTATTTTCAGAGAGAGGGGAAAAGAGAGAGGCAGAGAGGGAGAGAGGGAGACATCAATGTATGGTTGCCTTTCACCTGCCTTCAGCTATGGACCTGGCTGGAGACCTGGCTTGCCACCTGGTTATGTGTCCTGGCTGGGAATCGAACCAGTGACCTTTGGGTTCGCAGGCTGGCGTCTTATCCACTGTGCCACCAGCCAGAGCATGTGTGAAATTTTTTATGTCAGATGTTTAAGGGGCATGGGATTTTTACGTTTATCTGAAGGAGACACAAGTGTGTGGAGGCTGCCGCATTTGCCTCACCAGACTGGTTGAGGATGCGTAGTTATAGTATACAAAGGTACTGCTTCTTGACCTTTTGGCTAAGATCAAGTGTAAAAAGATATTGCTTAAAAGGATTTATCAATGAGTGCTAAAATTCTCCATTGTTTTCAGAGTATGATTTGATATGCACCTGACTACTCAGGAGTAAATCTTTTGCATAAAATGAGGCAAACCTCTAATTCCCGTGATGCTTTTTCACAATTTTAAATGCTGTGCTCCACTGAAGGAAGTCTTTGATTACTCATTAGGATTCTTCTAGCATATGGAATATTCACATTTTAGAAAAATGCTGGTTAGCTAGTCTCTTAATACAATGAAGCTCAAAGCAACTTTAACCTTAATGTTTAGTAGAACCGAGAAAGGTGTGTGTTTGTAGCAGGTGAAGACCAGTCCAAATTCTCCATGGAAAAAACTTTGGCCTACCAGGGGGTCTAGAAACATAATAGCTACTGTATAGTTAAGTAGAAATAATTTAAAATTAAGATATCCATAGTACTATGTTTATAATAAAAATCATTAGGGCTCAAGAAATCTGGGTTTAATTACCAACTATTTATTACATATTAAGTATACACATATATGTGGGGGAAAGGGCAATATCATTCTGGTAGAATAAATGAGGCTCTCAACTGTAATCATTGTCACAGTTACCAGTAATATTCTCCTTTTCACAAACACTTGTTTCTTATGAATAGAATTTTCTCCCCTCCCTAACCATTCAGCATCAGCATCCAGTATTAACCTTGGAGTAGTCAGCACTTTTAAAACTACAGGTAAAATAGGGCAGGCCTGGCCATGAAGGCCAGAACCAGGAATTCAGTGAAGCAGAAAAGTGTCTGTCAGGCAGGTGACACTTGGGGAAGGGGAAGGAGTTAACCAAAGCAGAGCCTCACATCCAGGAGTGTGCACTGTCAGCCAGAGTATTAGCTTCTGTCCCTCAGGCCGGGGACTCCACGTCTGCCCTGTTCCTTGCAGGAGTGAGTAGCCCTGGGCCCATCCACTGAGAGCATTTGTGCATTTGCTCCGGCTGGGCTCTGATCTAGACCCAGGAGACAGGACAGGGAGGACAGCCCTTCCCAAGTTGTAGCTTCACCTCTACCAGGGGTGATAGACATGCATCACAGTCATTAAGTGGCTGCTGTACTGGGAAACACAAGTACATCTTTGGAGCCCCACCCACCCACCCCAGCCATTGTTTCTGCCTGGGATTTCTCAGGGGCAAACTCTGGCCTGCGTCACCTGGTCGCGTGACTGGCCACTAGTCCCTTGACTTTCGTCCCTTGGCTTCAGGTTTGGTTCCCCCCCACATTTTTGGCTCATTCCCTACCAGGCTTTTCTCCTGTCTGCTCTTTTTTAACAAGAGGTTCCTCCTCCACCCCACCTCTCACTGTAGGTATACTTTCTTGGGGTTGCCCCATGCACACTTGTGGTTTCCCTGTTCCCTCTGGCCAAGGGTCTTCAGATCTTTATCTGTTACTCAGATCACTCTCTGAAGTCCAGACCCATATTTTCTAACAGTCAGATATTTTCATGTAGGTTTCAGGGTCAGAAAGACGCAGGTTTAAATGAGAATTATATTGCCTCCTAATTGTGTGACTCAGCCAAGTTATTTAACCCCTCTGAGCCTCATTTCCCCTTTTGTAAAATCAGGATAATAATACCTACTTCAGCTGGCTTCTGTGCAGACTTAATTACATGTGAAAATGCCTAGCATGGTTCTGGCACACATAGGTATAAAAATGTGTTTTTGTTACAATTTTTAATCAACCCCTTGTGTCGGTTGTGAATGTAAGTAAATAATACACACTTATGAATATATGATGGTTTATTGAATAGAATTTTCAAAATTAAAGCCCTGGCTGGTGAGGTTTAGTGGATTGACGCCGGCCTGCGAACCCAAAGGTCGCTGGTGCGATTCCCAGCCAGGGCACATGACCAGGTTGCAAGCCAGGTCTCCAGCCAGGTCCGTAGCTGGAGGCAGGTGAAAAGCAATCAGACATTGATGTTTCTCCCCTTTCTTCCCTCCTCTCTGCCCTTCTCTCTGAAAATAATAAATAAAATCTTCAAAAAAAAATAAAACTTCAAAAATAAAAAAGCCATTTTACCAAGACTTTTGTGCTAGTATTATTAGACTAAAGGCACAGATTGCTTTAAAGCCACAAAAGTGCCTCCGGTAAACATAATGGGTTATCGAATAACCTTATGATGGGTAAAAAAAGAAACCTGATGTCATTCCGGAAAGTTTGAATACAGCTTATTATTCTCAGGCATCTTGAAACATCTCCTGCGTGGCAGGAAAGGACAGCAGGGCCACTAGGGTTGCATGCCCCTTGTGCCTGGGTTAGTGGTGACGGTTCAGAACTAAGGCACGTGTGAAGGGTTTTAAACTCAGACAATGGCTCTTTAAAATTTTTTAAAAGTGAAAAAGTAAACAGAGGGAAAAGAATAAAAAGTAGGTGAACCCTACACATTTAACACATCTTAGGATTAGGGGGCTTAGTGAGGGTATTTTAAATGTCCATTATCAGGGGGGGAAATGTTATTGTGGTTAAACTAACATTTTTAAGTGGTGAGTTTCGTAGTAAGTACATTTACATTGTTCTGCCATCATCACCACCATCTCCAGAAAGTTTTCTATCTTCCCTGGCTGAAATCCTGTCCCTGTCCACCCCTCCCTGCCCCTGGCAAACCACCAGCCCACTGTCCGTCTCTGTGAACCTCACCACCCCGAGTACCTCATAGAAGTAGAATCGTTACCATACCCATCTTTGTCCTTCTGTGCCTGGCTTACACCATTTAGTATTAGGTCTTCAAAGTCAATCCATGATGTAACGTGTCAGAATTTCATTCTTTTTTAAGGCTGAATAGTATTTCATTATATGTACATACCACATTTTGTTTATTCTTTCATTTGTTGATGGAGAGTTAGGTTGTTTCTGCCTTTGGGCCATTGTTAAGTATTGCTGCGGTAACTGTTGATGTACAGATATCTTTATGGTCCCTGCTTTGATTTTTGCAGGTATATACCCAGAAGTGGAATTGATGGGTCATACAGTGATTCCACGTTTAATTTTTTGAGGAGCTGCCATACTGTTTTCTAAAGCAGCTGCACCATTTTACATTCCCACCAGCAATTCACAAAGGTTCAAATTTGTCCACATCATCACCAGCACTTAGTATTTTATGTATTTTTGACAATAGCCATCTTAATGGTGTGAAATGATATCTCATTGCATTTTCAAGACATTTTAATATGTAGCGCATAACTGACAGAACACTCAGATTAAATGAATGCCTAACAAAAAAATGTAAGCCATAAAATGATATATAGATGTTTAGATTGAGAATAAACTTGTTCACTATTTTCAATTTTTTATGGGTATAAATACCTATAACTCATCTATATTACATTCCTAGGAATTATCATAGTTAAGAAACTAATTATTGGGCCCTGGCTGGTGACACAGTGGATAAGGCACCAACCTGTGAACCCAAAGATCGCTGGTTCGATTCCCCAGCCAGGTTACAAGCCAAGTCTCCAGCCAGGTCCGTAGCTGGAGGCAGGTGAAAGGCAACCATACATTGATGCCTCTCTCCCTCTCTGCCTCTCTCTAAAATAATAATAAATAAAATCTTTTAAAAAATAAACTAATTATTAGATATAGTACACAGGCTACCATTAACTCTCTGACTGAGATGTATCAATTGAATTACACAGCTTGCTGATGTGAGACTATAATTTAGGCTACCTGTTGTCTTTAACCTGTAAAAAGAAAAGTTTAACCCTATTTCTCCCTCCTTGCATTTGTGTGTCTGGATTCCCTTGTTCCTTTTCAGTAGCATAAGTACAATTGAAAAAACACGGATTTTGATGATGAAGGGCCTGGACCTCTGAGCCTCATTTTACTTAGCTTGAAAATGGAAATAATGTTTTTATAATCTGGTTGTTGTGAGGATTGAAAGAAATAATATTCATAAAACTTTTAGCACATGATAGGAATTCACCCAATGATTGCTCCTTTTTTTTTCTTTTAATAAAATCTCAACTATCTAGCAGCCTTTGAAAAGATAAGCATTCTAGATTAGTGTTGATTTCAAATAGCTGCACAGTTACATTCTGCTTTTTATTTTGTGTGTTTTTCTAAAAAAAATCTTTTTCTGAAATATATCCAATATTGCTTCTTTCTTAAATCATTGTACTATAGCATGGGTATTTATTGACGGTGTGAAACATAGGGCCAAACGCTTCTGTTTCTTGAGATGGCTGAAATCTACTGGCTGGCATGCAGCCCAGCCCTCTTTCTGGCTGGCTGTTCTCTGTGGTCTAAAATACCCGCAACCTGCCATCGCTGTCACAGCATCTCATTTCTGCTGGCTGCTTCCATGGCTGCCCCATTCTTCTAATTACCAGGAGGCTTTGCTGTGCCTCTCACCACTCCTGCTCTGCTCCTTCCGTTCCTTCACTACCCCCGCCCCGCCCCCCATGTTTCTTCTGCCTCCCATTGCATCTCAGATTTCAGAGGCAAAGACAGGCCTTGCATTGCGTCTCAAACCAACTAGAAGAATCCTTCTCCACAGTAGGCCAGCTAGTCACGACATGTTTAATATGGTCCTTAGCAGCATTTCCCCCAGACTCTGGGCCCTATTCCAGCAACTGGGGAATGCTAAAAATCAAGTCCCTGGATTAGTCAAGTATAACTGTATTGGTTTTCCTGCAAGGAGTTTATTTTTTTTAGTCTTAACTTTTATTTACTTTAACTTTTATTTTTCATGTACTCAAAGTTTAGTGCTAATTTCAAGAGTAAAGGAAATAGGGGTCTGTAAGTTTCAAGTATGCCATGGTCCTTACCTTCAAAAGAGCAGAACACAGACAGATTCATAAGATCCAAGGTAAAAGATGAAGGTGGGTGAGAGAAAATTTAAGTAAGGATTATGAAGGTTCGTGGTTGTGCTTGCTTAAAGTTATAAAGAAGAGTGGTTGCTTTTAAACCCAATCTCAGAGAAGTGGTGAAAATTGAGAGCCCTGCCACAGTCAGCACGGGGGCCAGGCACAGTAGAGAGGAGCCTCCCTGGTTCCCTGCCAATTCAAAGGCGATGGGTAAGAACCAAGTAGTGGGGGTCATAGGGACATTTTCCTTTCCTTATTTGAGAATCTGGGTTTTAAACTTCCTGTATTATGTTCTTTATGAACTTTTATTTATTTGGACAGAAAGGGTATGGAGGTATAGTGTAGTCGCACTGAAAAATAAGTCGCATCCCAGGACTGTAATATAAATTGCGCTGTAAAATAAGTTGCACTGATAAATAAGTCTCACCCAGAATGCCCAGAACTGGAATACAAGATGCACTGTAAAATAAGTTGCACCCAGGACTGAAAAATAAGTCACACCCCAGGACTGTAATATAAGTCGCATTGCAAAATAAGTCACTGTGTATAATAAATCGCACACCAGGACTGCAAAACAAATCGCACCGCAGGACTGTAAGTTTATTTTACAGTCCTGGGGGGCAACTTATTTTATAGTGGCTTACTTTACAGTGCAACTTATTTTCAGTGGGACTTATTTCACAGTGTGACATACATATTTTACAGCACAACTTATTTCACAGTCCTGGTTGCAACTTACTTTTTATTATTTTTAAAAATTATGTGGTTCTTTTTTTTTTTTTAATTTTTTATTTTTAGAGAGTGGGGAAAGGGAAAGAGGCGGAGAGGGAGAGAGACATCAATGTATGATTGCCTTTCACCTGCTTCCAGCTACAGACCTGGCTGGAGACCTGGCTTGCAACCTGGTTATGTGCCCTGGCTGGGGAATCGAACCAGCGACCTTTGGGTTCACGGGCTGGCGCCTTATTCACTGTGCCACCAGCCAGGGTGACTTGTTTTTTAATGCAACTTGCATTACAGTGCAACTTATTTTTCAGTGCAATATATTAGTCCTGAGTGCGACTTATTTTTCAGTGTGACTCATTTTTTGATGCAACTGTTTTACAATGCAACTTATTTTTCAGGGTGATTTCTTTTTCAGTGCGACATATTACAGTGCAACATGTAGTACAGTCCTCAGTGCAACTGACTTTTCGATGCAACATTTTTCAGTGCAACTTGTTTTTCAGTGCAACATATGTTACCATCCTGGGTGAGACTTACTTTACAGTGAGACTTTTTGGTGCAACCTATTTTACAGTGCAACTTATATTACAGTCCTGGGTGTCTTATCTTTCAATGCAACTTATTTTTTGATGGAACTATTTCACAATGCAGCTTATTTTTCAGGGTGATTTATTTTTCAGTACAACATATATTACCGTCCTGGGTGCGACTTATTAGTGTGACATTTTTTAGTAACTAATTACATTCCTGGATGCGACTTATTTTATAATGAGACCTGTTTTTCGGTGCAACTTCTTTTACAGTGAAATGTATTTTAAGGTCCTGGGTGTAACTTGTTTTTCAGTGTAACTTATTTTTCAGTGCAACATATATTACTGTTCTGGTTGCAACTTATTTTACAGTGTGATTTATTTTTCGGTGAGACATTTCTCAGTGCAACATATAGTTCTGCATGCGACTTATTTTATAGTGAGACTTAGTTTTCAGTGTGACATTTTAGTCTTGGGTACGACTTATTTTATAGTAAGGCTTATTTTTCGGTGCAACTTATTTTTACAGTGAGAATTATTTTTCAGTGTAACATTTTCCTGTGAGATATTTTTTACAGTTCTGGGCGCGACTTATTTTACAATGCAATTTATTTTTCAGTGACATTTTACAGTTCTGGGTGCAATTGATTTTTTGGTGTGACTTATTTTAAAATGCAACATAATACCATCCTGGGTGCAACTTATTTTACAGTGCAATGTATATTAGTGTCCTAGGTGAGACTTATTTTACATAATTTTTTAGTGCGACTTATTTTACAGTCATGGGAGCAACTTATTTTTCAATGTGACTTATTTTACAATGTGATTTATTTTACAGTCCTGGGTGTGGTTTATTTCACTGTGCAATTATATTTTTTGGTGTGACTTACTTTACAGTGCAACATTACCATTCTGTGGTGCAACTTATTTTATAGTGTGATATATTTTACGACATTTTTTCTGGTGTGACTTATTTTACAGTCCTGGGTGTCACTCATTTAGTGCAACATATATTACTGTCCTGGGTATGACTTACTTTACAGTGAAATTAATTTTTTGCTGCAACTGATTTTACAGTGAGGCTTATTTTTTGGTGTGACTTATTTTACAGTCATGGGTGCAAATTATTTTTACAGTGAGAATTATTTCACAGTGAGACTTATTTTCCAGTTCTGGGTGTGACTTATTTTCCAGTGAGACTTATTTTTTGGGTGCAACTTAGTTTACATGAGACTTATTTTTTGGTGTGACTTGATTTGGTCCTGGGTACGACTTATTTTTCAGTGTAACATGTTAGTGTACAGTTCTGGATGCAACTTATGTTACAGTGTGACATGCCTTATTTTTTTGGAATGACTTATTTTTACGTAAGACATATTACAGTGCAATTTATTCTGTAGTCTTTGGTGCAACTTGTTTTTCAGTGCAACGTATATTACAGTTTTGGGTGCTACTTATTTTTCAGTGTGACTTATTTCACAGTGCAACATCTGGGCACGACTTATTTTTCAGTGTGACTTATTTTACAGTGAGATTTATTTTCCAGTGCAACTTATTTTACAGTCCTGGGTGAGACGTATTTTTTGGTGCAACTTATTTTACAGTGCGATTTATTTTATGGCGAGAATTATTTTTTGGTGAAAAAATTTTCAGCAGGACTTATTTTACAGTCTTGGGTGCAACTTGTTTTTCAGTGTCACTTATTTTTCAATGCAACATATATTACCATCCTGGTGCAACTGATTTTACAGTGAGATTTATTTTTCAGTGCGACTTATTTTACAGTGAGACTTATTTTCTTACAGGGAGACTTATTTTTTGGTGCGACTTATTTTTTACAGAGAATTATTTTTCAGTGATTTATTTTTCGGTGCAACTTATTTTACGGTGAGAATTATTTTTCGATGAGACTTATTTTGTAGTGAGAATTATTTTCCTGTGAGGATTATTTTTTGGCGCAACTTACTTTACAGTGAGAATTGTTTTTCAGTGAGATTTATTTTTCGGTGCGACTTATTTTACGGTGAGATTTATTTCTCAGTGCGACTTATTTTACAGTGAATTATTTCTCAGTGCGAGTTATTTTATGCTGAGATTTATATTTCGGTGTGACTTATTTTGCAGTGAGAATTATTTTCCTGTGAGGATTATTTTTTGGTGCGAGTTATTTTACAGTGAGATTTGTTTTTAGGCGCGACTTATTTTTCAGTGCAACTTATTTTACAGTGATAATTTTTGGTGCGACTTATTTTTCGGTGTGATTTATTTTCCTGTGCAACTTATTTTACTGTCCTGGGTGAGACTT